>JAYJMJ010279589.1:0-11848 GCA_036873875.1 Laminaria ephemera
TCGTAAAATTAAAATACCCCCCCCCCCCCCCCCCCAACAAATGTGACAGGTGACAAATTGTACAGCGCACCCCCTCGCCCCCTTGCAAATGTGGCCTGTTTATTTCCGACTCACCCCTCCCCTCTGCCCTTTCAATATTTCTCCCTGTACTTTTAAATGCATTGTATGCGCTGTATGCGGGCCAGGCTGCTGAAGATAGAATGCGACACTCCCGTGGCAAACGCCGTGATCCAAACGATCCAGACGTTGAAGTCGGGGGCGACCGCGGAACAGAAGGAGTCCGTCAAGGTCCTCCTCAAGTCCATCACTGATTCCAAGATGTGGCCCAAGTTCATGGAGTTGCTGGAGGAGAACAATGTACGTAAAGTGACCTACGCTACGGACGCGTACTCCCATAAGGGTAGAAGTTTCTGGCGAAGAAATTATTTCCGTCTGACGGGGCCCCTCGACTGAGGAAGCTACCTTATGCCGTCGGGATGCCATTGGAGTTTTAGATTAGACGCGTGCCACGATGTGGGGCTAGCACGTTTTGGCTGAAAACGGTTTCTGAATGACTGGGATCCTCAACCCAAACATCGTCGGGATTTCATTCGTTTTTTTTAGCACATGTTTCGTTGTGTGCCAGGGCCATGGGATGGTTCATCGGGGATTACTTATAATTTTCTCCATATATGTTTTTTTTTGGGCGCGGTATAGAGTTCTTCCAGAGAAGAGTCCTATAAAAAGAACGTTGCTCATCTACCGTAGCGTCGTATTTATGTACGGGGCCGTTGGATTGTTCGTCGGATTGAACTTTACATCTTCTCCAAGTCAGCGATCGAGTGAGGTGCAGAGCTTCTCACATGAGGAGCCCCAGAAACCTTTGGTGCTACCGCTGCCGTAGAAGGCGTCTACGGTAGAGGTTCACCCCCAACGTTTGCTGAGGCCCCTCCCTTGAGGAGCTCTTTTCTCCACCCCAACACTGACTTAGAGATAGAATGAAAGCGTAACCTGGCGGACAATCCCATGTTCCAGGTAATCAGCGAAATATATTTGGGAAAAAGTTCAAAACGTCCTTCCCTTCCAAAGACGTTGGCTAGTTCTTTAGTTAAGGAGCCCCGCCAATCAGAAATGTATTGGCCAAGAAGCGCTACCCCTGTCGTCAACGCGCATAAATTATTGTCAGCTGACGTTGGCGTTGGCGTTTGGGTTTGTTTACCGAATGAAGGGGCTGTGTGGATAAAGGAGAACGCGAGCCCAAAGCTGACAGGTGCTGCCGACGACGCCATGCGCAAGGAAGTGTCCCAAGTGGGAACGCAGGGTTGTCGGTGTTGGGAAGCGTTCTCCTCGTGGTTCGTGGTGTCTCATTCATCTCTCTGTTGGCTCGCTGCTGCCAACGGAGAGATGAATGGGACACCATGAACCATTGGGAGAACGCTTCCTAGCACCGACAACCCTGCGTCCCCACTGCGTCCCCACTGGGACGCTTCGTTACACATGGCGTCGTCGGCAGGATCTATTAAATTTGGTCATATATCTTCGGCCCAAGTTTGTGGAGATAGGTGAAGCAGACCAACCTGTACATGCAATGCGACTCGTAAAACACATACCTGGTGTACAACATTCTACGGACCACCTGGTATATAGTTGAGCCTGTCGTTGTGGGAGTGTTTTTTGTTTTAGCTCTGTTGTTGCCCCCTGTTGATGGAGCGATGCTGGACCGGAACACTGTTCGTCTCTACATCGACCTGTGCGTGAACACGTATACAAGGTTGCCCACCTCAGATAGATCACGACCTAGATCATTTAGATCATATGCAGTAGATCCTGTATCTGCCGTTATGAGACGTGCACGATCTACCTACAAAGTACAGATCCAACCGAGGAGGCATGAGCTAGACCATGCATATCGTACCGCTGCCAAACGGTAAATGAGCTAGTCCATACGGGTCTTCCCTGAAAGATCTAGCTCATCAAGTGGTGATTGGTGATCTGTCCGATCTGTGGAGAGGTTGAGCTGTGGTTAGTTTATTAAGCTGTGTTGTGGACCAAGTTCATAGAGGCGTTGACGCAGAACAATGTAAGGGCGCAATCGGGATCGCGTGAGCAACGTTTCTTGAGTTGTGATTGGGTCGGTGCCCCTTAGAGATGCTGGAGCAGGACAATGCAAGGACGCGGTGAGCACCACATGCACAGCATTTCTTGACATGTTTATGTATCAGTATTGTACCGACATTGGCCAAGGGCGTGTTAGCCTTTTCCCAGCTGCATGATCCATTTTTTTCTCGAGTAGTGTGTCCGCACAACTGGACGGTGTTTAGAAGAGTTAAGTAGAGTAGCAAAATATGTCATCCCACAGCAGCAGTGGGTATACTCCGATTCAAAAGTACCCAAAATAAGAGCATTCGAGATTAAGAGCGTTCAAACCGGCATGTCCCGCCATGCTAAAAGCCATGCATTTCCCGTTACAGATACAATATGAGCAATGTGCAGCTAAGAGTCCCGATTTCGCCGTGTCATGCGGTGTTCTACAATCGAGGAACACACTGTATACAACAGTGTACCAGGTACACCGTTTCACATGCTTCCGCAAATTTCCTGCTGTCCTGCCGCCCGCAGGTGCCCATCACCGAGCCCGAGCGGTCGTTCATGTTCAACACCGGCTTCCAATCTTCCTCCCCCATCGCGAAGAACATGGAGTGCGTCGTCGGTGCCCTTAACGCCAACCCCGACTTCTTGGAGGAGCTGCAGAACGAGCTCGATGGACATGCAAGTACTGTATTATATAGTACATTTCGTTTTGTGCGTTTTGAGTTGGTCATTACGAACGAGGGTTCGAAACTTCTGGCTGTCTATGTGAGACGAGGATTCATGTTTTAGATTGCCAGAGGTTGGTTTATTATTGTGTATCCTCAGTGGCGAAGGACATAGAGTGTGGCGTCAGCGGCCGTACCGCCAACCCGGAGTTCTTGGAGGAGCTGCAGAACGAGCTCGATGAAAATGCAAGCACAAGTTTGGAGGATCATGGTTGAGTTTGGAACATTTGTATTATTTTTGAGCTTGCATGCATTGTCACGACTGCCAAACGCGGTTCCAGACTGACACCGTGACCCTTCCTTTGCCTACCCTACGCTGTCTCTCGGAATCTTTCGCTTCTGGCACTCAACCACCACCACCCAACACCGCCGCCACCATCACACATCACAACCTCTACCATCACCACCATTGTCAACACCACATCAAAAACCGCCACTACGTCTACCACCACGCTGCCGACACCACATCAAACCTTGCCACTACTTCCGCAACTGCCACCACTTCCACCGCCACCACCATCACCACCACCACCATCACCACCACCACCATCACCACCACCACTATCACCACCACCACAAACGCCGCCACGCCTCCGCCACCACCACCACCACCACCACCACCATAATTACCACCATCGCCGTCACCACCACCACTACCGCCACCACCATCACACACCACTATCGGCTTGGAGCAGGACCTGACGACGGACGCCGTGAGCGACATCGCCCGGTTCCCCCTCCTGGACAGCTTTCACTGGGAGATCATCCGTATGTTCCCTCGCCCTCCTTTCTTTGTCAAGGTAAGCCTTTGTCCTATCCCCTGTATCCTCCTTATCCTTCTGCCGTTCGTTGATTGCCGGCACGGCAGTTGTCAACCCCGTATGTCCAGCGCGATTCGCTTGTCTGTGGAGGCGTGCTACGTAGACTGCGTGCTCGTAGTGCACTTTGCCCACTACAAGACGACATTGCTATACTGATTATTAGTGACTCAGTATAGCCTACGAGCTAGCCCTTTAGCACGAGTTTTTGTGAAGTCGCTAAAGTACGCGCGCGTTGGATCACGATAGTAACCAGATGCGAATACGCTGATGCTGCCTATTTCCTAAGAGATGCACCTTAAATGGTCGGGGATGCTGCTCACTCGAGGAGCCAAGTGTGATACGAAATCAAAACGCTTTCGTTGAGAAAAAATAAGAAAGCAATATGACGAACAACTCGATGGCCTATTCAAAGGAAACGCAACGAACTGCCCAGTAGATAACCCAACAGTATTCAACAAACAAATAGTTGCTTTTGTGCAAGCTCAAATTTTGTTCGATATCTAAAAATTGTAAAAACCATTCGGCAATGTGGTTCTCCCCAATAACCACCCCCTCCGTAGTAGTTCCTGAGCTAAATAGCCCCGTCAGAACGAAGGTTCTTGATCGAAACGTGGTACTCCTTACACCGAGGCTGCGGTCGGGTGTATGTTATGTTATAACATCCTTTTCACTACTGAGCATAGGCCACTCGCGCGAGTGGCTCAGTACCTCGCTCGGAAACGGACTTGAACGTATTATGTTGGACCAGCGTAACAGGCAATTCCATGGCGACGGTCCATAGCGCGACACCAAAAAGCGCAAAGCCTAAGCCTGCAAAGAAATAGCGAAGAGCCGCTCGCGCTACCTGGCCGTAAAAATGATCCCCTTATCGGAGCCTTGGTCTCTTTCGTTCACCGCCGCCGTCGCTGCCACACTCACATGTTCTGCGCGCAGCGCTGTTGCTTTGTCTCCGGCCAATTGGTATTGAGATAATGCTTTTGTCTCTGGCCAATATTCTCTATGGTTTTATACCCGGTATGGTGTAGCTGTGCCTACAATGAGGAATATATATGTTTCAAGCGAATGCGACGCTTCAAATGCTTTCAATGGATGTCTCTTGTCAAAATTTGTGGGTCGTACTATTTCCTGTGGGCCATTGATGCTGGTACTCGAAAGCAAGCAACCTTACGCTCCCTTGGCCTCCTTCTCAATATCAACACGATATCATTTTTCAACCGCCGTATACGCCGATCTAGGGTAAGGTTTACCATTAGGCTACGGACGACACACGCTACGATAGAGGTGCACCATGTGTTTTCTGAGGCTCCTCATTTGACGAGCTTCATACCTCACCCAAAACCTGATTTTGAGTAAACCAAAAGTGCAACCCGAAGACCAAACCCATGGCCTAGGTAAATAAAATATTCAGATGGAAAAACAAGAATGGCATTCCGGCGATTTCGGGTTAAGGAGCCTCGTCATTCAGAAACAAAAAAGGCCGAAGGTGCTACCTCTATCGTCGTGGCATGCGTCGGACCCAATTTTGTTTTTTCACCGAAGCCCCATAACTCTGACATTCGTTGTTTCACTGATCGCCGCTATTAATCCGAAATTCGTTTTTTTTTCTCATCGCCTTCTCACGTTTTCTGTCCCGGACCGTTCTTAGTCGGCGAAGATGGACCTTGTTGTCCCCACCAGCTCGGGGGACCGGTATCAGGTAAGCGTCAGCCACGCTGTACTTCGGGAAAGCCAATCTGGGGAGGGGTGGAGATGGAATGAAGTTGATAGATTGGACGAAATAGAATGAGTATACCTGGTATGGCATATAATGTTGTGGATAGATGGGTGTGATTCGGGAAAGTTTGTAAGGGGAGGGGTGGAGATGAAATCTAAGTGATACATTGGAAATGGGGGTACATGGGATAGAATATTAGAATATTGTGGATAGATGGCTGTAACTCGGGAAAGTTGATTTGGGGAGCGGTGGAGATGAAGTATAATTGCTAGCATAGATGGGATGGGATGGGATGGGATGGAAACGAACATGGGATATAATAATGTGGATACATGGGATTTGACGGGATGGAAGAAACCAAATCTACGAAACCGTCTGTGATGGGTAGTGTTTCCTGACCGGTTACCCGCGCGTTGCCAATTATCTTGTCTTTGTTTTTCAAGAGTTTTGTTTTGTGTTGTGCACGTGGTACAAGCTCATATAATAGGAACGGCCGTGTTCCCCCTTTTCAACTTGCAACACCTCCGGGATTGTCGGAGATTGTCAGCCAATCACATCCCGAAGGAGAACGTCGCAGAATACGCATATATAAACATGGAGCAGCAATAGGGGGAGGGGGTGGAATTATGGAAGTCCGAAAGCTATACGAAGTATATTTTTTTTGTTTTTTTTGTTTTTTTTGTGGTTTATTTCGGGGCATGTTGAACGCCTCTGTTGCACGCCGAATATATCATACCTCCCGGGGTTTCGGCGAGCTCGAGAGAAAGAAACTTGGGTTTCCATCAAACTCGATGGACATCGCGTTCTCTGCGGTCGTTCGTTGGTCCGTGTGTTCTACCGTATGCTCCTGTAGTGCATTTGCTCGCAAACTTGACGCCGAGCCCAAACAGCATTTCATCACAATCGTCTGTGCTAGAGAGCGCAGCTGTGGAGCGGTACAAGTAGTACCTGAGAAATCATCAGAAGTCCTCTGGTGGTTTTCATTTACTTAGATTATTATCGTCTTTAGTTACTGAATCGGACTGCACGATGGGTACAAAATCACTTACGCTACGTTAAAGAACGCCGGACACTGAGACACTCACTGCGAGCTAATATAAACATCCTAACGACCCCCGAGCATGTGTTGCACATAGTTACCGTAACGCTCTGCCATGAAGAACGCCCCAATGTTCACTTGTTTGGCTGACATTTTTTGTTTCTAACGCGCTCTACGATAGGCGTTGCACTTTGTGGCCAAAACGGCTCGGATGACGGGGCTCGTTAACGTAGGAGCTACCCAAATATCGTTTCGGAATTTCGTTTCTGTTTTGCCTATATTCTTATTGGGCCATACGATTGTTCGTCGGGTTGCATATTCATTTATCCCACACTCAGGTTTTGTTCAAGAGGTAAAGAGCTCTTTAGCATGCGTCGTCTTCATTTTTTTTTGTTCCCTCCTTCACCCGGCAATGTTGCTGCGTGTGGTTTTGCTGCCCTTCGAATCCAATTCGAAAACCTACAGATCAAGAAGGGGGACATGTTGATCTGCCACCAGACTCTGGTCCAGATGGACGAGACCAAGTTCGGCGCTGACGCACGGGAGTTCAACCCGAGGCGTTTCGTGGACAACCAGGCCCTTAAGAAGGATGTAAGAGTCGAACGAATACCAAGTGTCGTTTCTACCCAGACATATTTTGCAAGTTAGTTTTGCGAAGTTGGTAAGTTTTGTGGAAAATTGGATTTGCCAAAATTGCAAGGTTTTTCCGAAATTATGTCTTGGATGTTTCCGTACGTAGTCCTTTGCTGGCAAGTTTATGGAAAGGTGGATTTAATGGTTGCTATTTGGATTATCTATTACGCGACTTTCTAGATCGAAGTTGCCAAAAACTGGCAAGTTGGCAAGTTTTTTGTTTATATTTTGCGACGTGTCAGCAGAAACCCCCTTTTATCATGTTTGTCAATAGTTAGTTTTGTGATTGCTGCTTCGTTGTCTACACTAAAGTATTAGGCAAGGGGGATGAACACATTCGAGAACAGCTGGCACGTCGCACGGGCAATGAATCCCTTCCACACCCACACAGGTAACCATGTATCCATCCTCCCTTCACCTACGAGATACCCACACACCCCTCTCTCTCACACGCTTTCCTTCCGGCGCCAAGCCTCATCACACACTGCCCTACCCCGCTTGCCTCGCAAACCCCCGCCCCACTACTGCCGCTGCGTATCGTAAATGCGTACGTGTGTGAAGGTGCTCGCTTAAGCTTACCCGCCCTCTCCCGTACACCAATTCCACCCCTTACCGTACCTCAGTCAACACTCCCCTGCGTACGCTGCTTGCCTTGCGAGAACCCTGGCACCCCCTACCACCGCCCCCCATTCGACGTGTTGCCATGGGGATATGTTGTGAACGTGTCAAGGTTTTCGCCTACGCGTGCGGAACCCCGACTCTAACCCCCCTCCCCCTCTGCCTAAGGTTACACTCTTTCCTTAGCACACAAGACCAATGCTACGATAGAGGTAGGGTCTACTTTGTCTGGGGCTCCTTACTTGAGGAGCTCTATGGACGCGTTCTCCGATAGAGGTAGCACTTTTCGGCTTTTTTTGTTTATGCACGACGGGGCTCCTTAACCCGAAATCGTCGGAATGTCATTCTTGTTTTGCAATGTGACTTTTTTGTATACCTAGACCGCAGGTTTGTTCATCGGGTTGCACCTTCATTCTTCTCAAAATCCGTTTTTGGGTTGAGGTTTAGAGCTCCTCAAGTAAGGAGCCCGAGAAACAAAATTGTGCACCTCTGTTGTAGTGCATGTGTCTTGCCTCACACAAAAACCTGAGTGGGAGAACCTTTTGAAAGTGCAACCGTACGAACAATCTGGTGCCCAACGAAAACAATGGTACAGCATAAATGTCATTCGGACGAAACTTGGTAGTCCTCTACGTGAAGGAGCCCCATAGTCAGAAATGGTTTGGCGCAATGGTGCTCCCTCTATTGTAGTGCATGTCACGACGCCCGAATCACACACCTCCCTGCCCCTGCTTGTCTCGTTAAGCACAACGCGTGCTTCGATAGAGATAGTACTTTTGGCCTAAAAACGGCTTCTGAATGACGGAGCTTCTTAAACCCAAAATCGTCGGAGGAAGTTCATTCATTTTTTGCAATCAATTATTTATTTTATATCTCTGTCCTTTGATTGTTCATCGGGTAGTACGTTTATTTTCCCCCAAAATTTGGTTTTGGGGAGAAGGGTAGAGCTCCTCAAGCGAGGAGCCTCGGAAAAATTATGGTGCACCTCTACCGTGGCGTGCGTCGCCTTGCCACCACTACCGCCACCCTCGCTTGAAAGTGTTCACACGTTAGTATGTGTACATGTGAAGAAGCATGCTACGGACCGACGCAGTTAACCATCTCCGAGGGCTTCTCACCTAAGAAGCTCTGTATCACACCGAAACCCTGACAATTTGAAAACAAATCAGAACCATCCAAAGGAACAGACTCTCACGGCCTAGGTATACCACAAACATATTTCTGGAACAAAATTGGGATTCTCAAGGACATTGTGTAGCTCCTCAAACGCCATGTCAGAAACGTTTTGACTACAAAAAAATACTATCCCTATCGTAGCATGCCCTGTTTAGAGTTTTCGCCTATACGCGTACCCCGACTCGAACCGACGCGTGCTACGACGATAGAGGCAGCACGTTTCGGCTTTCTTGTTTCTGAAATACCGAGCTCCTTAACCCAAAATGGTCGAAATATCATTCTTGTTTGCAATATGTTTTGTTTTTTTTGTACACCTATAGGCCATAGGTTTTGTTGATCGGGTTGCTCTTTCATTCTTCTCAAAATTGTTTTTTTTGGGGTGAGGTTAAGAGCCCCTCAAGTGAGGAGCCCGAGAAAACAAATGGTGCACCTCCACCGTAGCGTGTGTGAAGCTCTCCTCTCACTATAACACAATCAACTCGCCTTGCCGCCCACTCATAAAACGCGCGAAAGCGTTTGCATTCGCGCACCCCGACTCTTATCTCCCCTCTCACTTAACACCCCCAACTTGCCTTGTCGCCCTATCATGGACACGACGTACCCTCTACCTCCCCTCTCCCTCTCACGAACACCCTTAACGTCTTAACTTGCCTTGCCGCCCAATCATGAACGTGTGAAGGTCTTCGCGTTCGGGTACCCCGACTCCACTAACTGCGAGCCCAAGGACGGCATGCCGTGGGGTTGCTGCGCGCACGCTGTCGGCATCTTGGACAGCATGCTCAAGGTTATCTACGGACGGTGAGAAATGTGGCCAAGTGTTGATAAATGGATGGGCTGCACACGTCCGAGTTTTGATATATAGAAGGGCTGCATTGGTCGGACAGATCACGATCTAGCTCATCTAAATCATCTAGATCCTATATCTGTCGGTATGATGTGTTACGCAGGATCTGTGTAGTACACACCCAACCCAGGAAACATGTGCTAGGTCATGCATATCATGTGCTAGGTCATGCGGGTCATACGGCTCCCACCAGACAACATGATCTATAGGCCATACAGATCATACAGACCAGGGATCTATCTGCCCTGAGAGACACAGATCGTGAATAGGGATCTGATCTGTCCGGCGTGTGGAAGGGTGGGACGCGTGCTAAGATGGGGGTAGTACGTTTCAGCACTTCAACATATTTTTAGTATTAATAATGTATAATACACTACAACCGTGAGAGCGCGGATTTCGTCGTTTCTCATCTGTGCGAAAGCTGCTTCGTGATAATCCGATCGCGCGTGTACCGGGTATTTAAAGTTAAGACTGCACTACGGCTATGAGATCGAGGATTTCGTCGAAACTCATCTTTGCAAGCTGTGTGTGATACTCCGATCGCGCGTGCTACGGGATGTGTATGTCCTCATGAAGGACATAGTTTGGTGACTCCCCTTAGTGCTATCTAGTACTAGGGTAAAAAGGGCGATTCAAGCGCGTTCAGCGTTTAAAAAATCTGCGCACGGAAAATATGAAACCCGTGTTGAGGGGGACAAACTCTGACGGCTGTGGAACGCACCAGCTGTTTATATATGTAGTCTTATTGCCGGTTTGGGGAGGGGGGTTTAGGCAATGTTTCGATCGCACAAAGAGTGGGAGCTACCGCACGAACAATGTGAGACCCACAAGGCGATCATGGGGATCAGGTACTTGGGGGTGTTTGTGACAGACGGAGCTCCTTCGGGAGGAGCTACCCCACATCGTTTGAATACCTTCTGTGTTGTACAATATTGTTCTGTTTATACCTAGGCCGTCGAAGTGTGCATAAGATTGCTCTTTCATTCTTCTCAAAGTCGGTGTCTGGGTAAGGTAAAAGACAAGAGCCTAAGAAACGTTAAGAAGTTTGTTGTCCCTCTATTACGGGGGACCATAGTAATCTAGTAATGAGGACCTAATATGGTTAGTAAAAACAGTGGAATATGTAGGTTTTTGTGTGTATCGTAGGTCCTGATTACTATGGCCCTCCGTAACAGTGGCCTTGGCCGTAGGATGTTGACGCGTGCTATGATAGAGGTAACACTTTTTCGCCTGAGACGGTTTCTGAATCACGGGGGACTCCTTTATAACCCAAAATCGTCGAAATTTCATTCTTTTTTTTTTTGTTGCAACAAATTTTCACCGTAAACCCTAGATCATCTGATTGTTCATTGGGGGTGGTGGTACTTTTTTCCATTTCCCCACCATCCGTTTTGAGCAGGAGAATAGAGCTCTCCCCGCGTGAGGAGCCTCAGAAAAAAAAGGTTGCACCTCTGCCGGCGGCTCATGAGTCTGTTTGGGGACACATGCTACAATAGAGGTGCACCATCTTGTTTTTCGGGCTCCTCACTTGAGGAGCTCAAAAACAACTCACCCATAAACAAATATTGAGTAAATCCTGAAAAGTTTAACCCGATGAAAACAACCCCATGGCCTACCTACACGAAAAATTCGGATTGAAAAACAAGAACGACATTCCGACGATGTTTTTTGCGTTAAGGGGCCCCGCACTTCAGAAACAAAAAAAACGCAAAAAGTGCTATCTCTATCGTACCATGAGTCTGTTTGGGGGCGGGGGGGGGGGTGATGTATCCTGTGGTTTATGGTCATCCTACTGAAGGATGCATGCTACGACACAGAGGTGTGCACCATTTTGTTTCTGAGGCTCCCCACACTAAGGAGCTCTATATACCTCTCCAAAAAACAGAGGTTTGCGGAAATAATATAAAGTGCTAACCCGAGATGAACAATCCCATGGCCTAGGTAGGTATACAACGAAGAAAGTGTTTGCATAAAAAATACTGAAAGTTTTAGACTAGTTTGGAGGGTTAAGGAGCCCCGTCACATGCAGATTTGTTTTTCCTGCCAAAACAACGCCACCTCTGTCGTAGCACGTGTCGAAGGGTTTCAAAGAACGGTGGGAAATTGAGAAGAGGTGACCCAAGGGAGTGATGGATGGTAGGACGGCGTGTTTGGAAGGGGCGGAGGGGGGGGGGGGGGGGGGCAGAGAAAACCATATAGAGTTTGTGT
>JAYJMJ010279621.1:0-11842 GCA_036873875.1 Laminaria ephemera
CGGTTTGGCCTAATGCAGTTATGAGGAAATTTCCACCGTGCCCGCGGACTGAAAAATCCTCATTACTCCCACTCTTCTAGTATAAGTACTGCGGTACCTGGTACGTACGTGCTTTTTTTTTTCGTTTTTTCGTGCGGCCTACGTTAACATAACCCTTTTTGGGCCGGGTTTCAGCGACCAAAACACTGAGAACCGTGGTTTAACAAACCGTACACGGCGGTGAGCAATCCGCAGTATACACGAGCACTATCATGTTGCGAGAGTTGTTGTATATCTCCTTGCAGCGTACTTCTGGTCATAGATGTATCGTCCCTTGATCTTGCAGCGCAAGGGGGTGCTACGTGCGGCCGATGACGTCATCGTTGTTTCTGTGGTCTCCTTTCGCCTAGGAAGTGCCTAAAGCGTATTTCAAGGAGGGGGGGGTAGGGTTGCCTTCCGAACAGGCCGGGAAACATAGCATTAATTGAGTCGCCCGTTCTTCCTCAGCGGCCTCTTTACATAATAGAGAGATCTGGTGGAACACACAATGGGCGGAGTTAGGTCGGGCACTTGCCGAGGGAAATGTAAGGAGCTGTACGGCACGGGCGCAGCATAACCCTAGTTGTACTGCTGCGCGCTCGCACTATGAAACAGGCGGTTGGTACGACCAAAAATCTCGTTATTTTGACCGCTCGACCGCTCGCTACCTCTGGGTCCTAGAAGGGTTACAGCACCATTCTGACGAACTTTCAGAGAACGGATGACGGGCGTGGTATATATGTACTCTCCCTGCGCCGATATTGTGCGCCATTCCGCCCCCTCGTTTCGCCTCAACCCGCCAACCCGTCCCCGGCTTTGTACATCCGGCTTTGTACATCCGCTCATTTGCTGGGTATTTTTTGCCAGTATCAACCCCAGGGCACGCATTTAATGTCCCGGGTCTCAGGGAATGCATGACGAAGGTTCCGCGGCTCCTCGGATGTGAGGCTGCTTATTACTTCCCGCAAGACATGGACGTATGCCAAGCGCCTAAGGAAGAGGCTAACGAAGCGGGGAGAGACCGCAATGAGAGCAGGGGTGGCGGGCTAGAGGAGGAGGGGGCGGAGGCGGCAGCAGGAGTAGTCGGTGTGCTGCAAGAGAAGGAGGGACGAAGGAAGGGCGCGGGCAACCTGGTGATTCACATTCGGTCTGGGGATATTTTTCAATATTCCACACAGACTGGCTACGGACAGGTGAGAGGGGACAGGAGTAGATTACATTTTTATGATTATTTTACGCGTACGGCAGACGTTAGTTCGACCGATTGAAATGAAGGCACTCAGGTTTGCAAGCGGCGTGATACGTCAGCCGCGCGTGTTCTGCTTCCCTCGGGAATTCTATGCTGTGTCTGTTTTCCCCCTGTCTACTGCCGCCCATGGCACTAACTTTAGCATTTAACAAAAATAGTTTTACGTATCTGTTCCGTGCAAAAGTCGTGCCAAATTTATTGACTCCCAATATTTTAAGTGCTGTTGCGTACTGTACACTAGGCGACGTAGTTGTCACTGTGAGCAGATTGTCGAATCGAATGCGGGGTAGCACCCCATGCGCAAGGTTACCCGCAATCGAAAAGCTATGGCGAAATGCGCGCGTTTAGACGAAAATTGGCGTGGAAAAATCCGAAATGATTGATTAAAAATAATTATACAATTAAAATTATTTGTTTACACCCGACAGCGGGGGAACCGTACGCAACGGAGTGAGTGGCAAATTGCGGCAACGTTCAAGCATGTGTGTACCGACATCGTTCGCTTCTTTTTGTCGTCTGCGTGTTTTTTTTCTCTTGGCTGTTGTCTTTGCGAATGTTTCTCCTGGATCGTGGAACAGCCGCCGCTCCAGTTCTACACATATGTGATACGCAACCAAGCGTGGGATCGCATAGACGTCGTCACCTATGCTGACGATGAGGAAAGCCTCAACCCCGTCGTCGCCGCCCTTCAGGCCAAGAGCAACAAGGGAGAGCTCATGGACAACTTCCATATTCACACGGTGTGATAGGTCGCTGTGAAAGATTATGATAGACATTTCCCCTCGGTAGCAGTGCGACAAAAGCTGTATGAGTATGAGCATGGTCAGTCTCAGCATTCACATATATATTTCCAGGGCTTTTTTCGGGTGGTCAGGAGGGTTTTAGAATCCCGCGGGCCGAGCCGGATGTGGTCAGGAGGTGTTCGAAGTCCCACGGGTCGGGTCGAGTCGGGTCAGGAAGTTTTTAATATCACGGGTCGGGTCGCGTCAGGTCACGTCACCCTGACCCGATCCGACCCGCGAGAAGTGACCCCACCCGTGAAAAACCCTGAATGTTTCCCTCTTGCGAGACAAGCTTTCTGCGGCCGAGAATGGACTCGCTGAAAGTTCAGTACGGACGAGTTGACTGTTGATGTCTCTGTGGATCGCTTGTGTCTAAATAGTTATTACGTCCGTGGTTGGATCTCGGTCTATCAGCTCTGTTCTGCTGGTGGTTGGTTCACTTCGACGATACCCTTACGGGACCTAGGTATAGCGACCCACCAACACGAGAAATGCGGTCTTATCAGCCGTCTATTAATAGTTTGAGCGTGTACCAGTACAAGCATCGTCATGCTGCGCATGTGCCGTGCATCTCCCAACGTTCCACTTGGGACACATCCCTATCACACTCCACCAGCCGCTCGGATTGCTCCGTGTGGGAGATGTAGTCGTCATTTATTTGAACATTTTCTCCGCCTGAAGCCTTCAGAAAGAGTTAGCGCATTGTCCCGATACATCCACATCCTGCAGTATTTCGCCGACCTTTTTCCTTCGGAAATTGTGGGTTGTTTAGCACCATCCACCAGACCGCTCAAGTCACAAGTCACAAAGTGACTAAGCGGTGGATAGTGCTGTACAACCAATGTAAACCTTCACTGTAGTTTTGAGCGCCTCGACAACCTGCCAACCCTTTTGCGACCCATTCGAAACAGAACCGTACGTTCGGCGAAGACTTGCGGTCAATGATGTGCGCTGATGGACTGGCCTTGGCGCAGTCGACACTAAAGAGCCTCGCCGGCTTCCACTCCAGCGCCGTGTGGGTCTTCGGCGCCTTGGGTTGCAACAGAACGCTGCGGCAGCTTGCCGAATCTCGGCGGAACACCATGGTATGTTAGGAGCGTTGGGAAAGGGTTATTTCGCTCTGTACGCATCACACACGCCCATCTCGTTCCCTCCCAAAATGGGGGTTGTCACCCAAAACCCAAAGTCACAGCCTGTTTGTTGTCCAGGTTTTGCGGCAGTTGATAGCCTAAACGTACGAACCACTTTGGATGGGCCATACCTGGTGCTGTAGTAGGGAGAGATGACGTACATTTGACGTACGGGCACTCGCGCACTGGCATATAGGCACGCTGCCAAAAGTGTTGTCAGTACGTACGCCGAACTGTTGTGCAAGCGTTTCGGTCCACTATTAATAGCAACCAAACTTTTCCTTGACTGCAACACTCTCAGCCCTTTTTTTTCCACAAGTATTTTATTTCGCCTGACTGCCCCCCTGAATATATAATTTGTAGGCAGTTGCCTTTCCAGCTATCCTCCCTTGCTCCACATGCTCTAGCCCTCTACATAGCGCGTTTTGGTTTTCGCTGTTAAGTACACCCTTGCGTTGATGTTGACGCGTACTACCACACGAGTGACGCTTTTTGGCCAGACCATTTCTGGTTGGCAGGGCTCCTTAACTGACGAAGTTCCCAAAATCGTTGGGATGAAGTTTTACGTTTTGCATTATTATTCATTCTACACGCACCCACGCCATGGTATTGCCCATCGAATTTGGCGTACAACAGGGTGTTTGCGATTTCCAAACTCTCTTGGGTTGGAAAAAATGTAAAGATAGTATTGAAACCGACGAATTCAATAGCCCAAGGCCAACCAAGCCAAGAAAAAATTAGGGCGGAAATTGAAAAAATGGTATGAAATTGAAAAAAACTAACCTATTTTTTTTTCTGATTTTTCTTGGGTTGGGTTGGCCTTGGATTGTGATTTTGACGGTTTCAATACTATTATTATATGTTTCCTACCCTACTCCTACCCAACCAAATTTGGTATCCCGCAAACACGCTAATGTTTCTCAAAGCCAGGGTTTGGGTGAGGCGTAGAGTGAGCCTCAGAAACAATCGTGCAACTCCTTACCGTAGAGTGCGCTAACGTTGTGCTATTCATCCCAAAATTGTCTTCCATTTCTTACTGAGCTCCAATCTTCCAACACGTTTTTTTTTTTCGCAAAATGGACACTGATGGCAACTTCTGACGCACCCTGCTTTAGCGTTTCGTAATTCATCCCGAAAAGCGTCTTCTATTCCTACTGAGCTCCAAAACTCCCCAACACCTTTTTTTCGCAAATGGACTCTGACGTCAATTTCTGACGCGACAGGTTTACGGGGTCTCCAAGCTGAAGGGGTACAGCGTATTTGAAAGCTGGGAAAATAAACCGGAGCAACGGGAAGAGATGCTGACATACAACAAACTCAGGGGCCTCCAGCGGTGCCGCGTGCATTACTGGTGACGCTACGCTCTTGAGCGGGCCTCCGCAGGTACGGACAAGTATTTATGGGGTCCGAAAACACCTCGGTGTATACCTGGTACGCGTTAATAAAAACGCGTGTGTACCCTCGGTGCCCAGCGCTTGCCCTCGGCAAGCGCGAGGGGTGGGGTTATGTCCGGCGGTTTAAGTCTGGATTCACCCCAGAGGACCAATAATGCGTTCTTGGCGGTAGCCCGCCTAACAACAATTACAGCGGCGGTAGAGCTGAGTCAATGGTGATGTGCATCGGACATAGCTCATTTCTGAGTCGGGGGCCTCGTGAGTAAGAAATATACGCGGCCTCGTCTGGATGTGCGCGAAGGTAGATCGACACCGTCGCGGAAACCTGGCAAGCACCGCCTAGATAGAGGCGGTGCACACCTGGTGGGTATAGCTGGACTTGCCAACACGGATGTAGTATGTAGTATTTGATTGGTTGATCTCCGACAGGCTGGAATTAGGTTGTTGGGAACCTTTGCACGGCGAAATACTTTGTTCTCTTTTCCAAGACCGGATTGGGGGAGGTTTGTTTTCGCAAGCAAAAGGAGAGGAAATAACACTGGGAACCGTGCGGTCGGATGGGACCGATATTGCGCACGAGAGCAGCAGGCAGCCGTTCGCCAATGTTTCCCTGTTAGGCAGCTGCTGGCCCTCAGTACGTATGTCCTTTCATTTTTGTTTGGTTGAGATCTGTGGCGGTTTCTGACTGCGAACATTTGCCTATCGTGAATGTCTTGATGTCGATAGTCTTTGGCCTGGTGGGTAGGTGTCGACAGGTCCGATTGATGTATGTTTTTTTAAGGTCGGTGTGGTTTTCCTACTGTAGGAAGCTGTAAGGACCGGAGGAGTTGTATTAATGTGAGCAGGATGCAGCCGTTCGCCAATGTTTCCCTGTTAGGCAGCTGCTGGCCTTCAGTACGTACGTCCTTTCATTTTTGTTTGGTTGAGATCTGTGGCGGTTTTTGACTGCGAATATTTGCCTATCGTGAATGTCTTGATGTCGAAAGTCTTTGGCTTGGTGGGTAGGTGTCGACAGGTCCGATTGACGTATGTTTTTTTAAGGTCGGTGTGGTTTTCCTACTGTAGGAAGCTGTAAGGACCGGAGGAGTTGTATTAATGTGTGCTATCATGCTCGTGATGAACGTTTTTGCCTGTTTTTCATGGCATGTGCCGGAAATAATCCCGGCCGTATTTTCCGACAGTTTTCAAGGACTAGTCGTTATTGGGTTATTGTGCGTAGTCTGCAGAAATAGGCAGAGCACTTTCGCCGGCAGTGTAGCTGTACCTGTGTTCGTTTCTGGCCTCTGCTAGGCGGTGGATACAGACAGCACGCTCCAGACAGTAAATCTTTCACATGTCGGACAGATCACCGATCCCCACTTGACGATCTAGATATTTCAGGGAACATCTGTATGGTCTAGCTCGTGTTGCCGGGTGGGAGTCGTACGATCTGCGTGATTTAGCACCATGTTTCCTGGGTTGGATCTGTACTCCATAATTACAGATCCTGAACATCTCATAACGGCAGATATAGTATCTACTGCTGTAAATGATCTAGATCGTAATCTGTCCGGTGTGTGAAAGCTTTAGTCTAGCCAGTAGCGTGCAGAGGAGGGGGTTGTCACCCGCTGTAGCCGGTGTAGCCACGGCGCGCTCGTATTTATGAATAGTACAGTGGGTATGTCGTGCACTACGGCTCATATTAATAATAGTACTGTGGGTATATTGTGCACTCGTGTGAATGCCCCGCGTACATATTGATCGTGTGTATATTTGCTGTGTCTCGTCTTCTTGATGTTGGTTCAATAGAAGATGAGCGTGGAAAATAGACGGAGAACTACAGTGCATAGTCCTGTGGGCCCACACCTGTACACGCATTTTTTTTAACGAAAGTACCACAACCGTGTTAGTGTTAGTTTCACAAGGTACCTGGTAGGTGGAATTGAGACCGCTGTTGCCCGCCTCGAATACTGCGTACCGGTACTTATTTTGCGTTGTTGTATTTTTTTAATGTTTATTTCCTCTTCTTTTGTGGTTCTCTCCCTGTGTATTCGAAAACTGCCTTATTATGTGTTTCTTCCATCCTTTGTGTATCGTCTTCCTTTTTTGTCTCTCTTGCATACTCTTCTGCTTTTTCGCGCTCGGTACAATCGGTCTTGCAAGTGTTCTTGTCTCCTTTTCATCTGTGGGTTGTATGATATGATACCGCAAAAGTCAGACGTCTTGTTTGTCTCGTAGCTCATGACGACAGAATTTGTATCTCTCCCTATCGTAGGGTGGAAGATCCGTATGGACCTCCTGGAGGTGCTACAGTAGATGTCATTGGGGGGGGGGAAGCAGGGCTTTTCACGATTCAGGTCGGGTGTTGGGGGGTTTTCAAAATCTCGCGGGTCGAATCGGGTCGGGTGAAGAGATGTTTGAAATCTCACGGGTCGGGTCGAGTCGGGTCAGGAGGTTTTAAAATCTCACCGGTCGGGCCGGGTCACCTTGACCCGGCCCGATCCGCGAGAAGTTATCCGGACCCGTGAAAAGCCCTGGAAAAAACGGTCTCTGGTACCAGTCAATGCGAAAGAAAGACAGCACCCACGCAAACAGTGAAGTCGACCAAACTGGTTGAGATTCAGCTTTGCAAGCTGTGTGATACGGCGGTGGTCCCTTTTTTTGTCACCTGTTGACCCGTTGTGCCTTTTGTTGATTACTGGCTAGATTTGATTTAGGTCCTCGTGTCTTCAGAGGCTCAATGGAATATCGAGCTTTTTAAAAATTGGAGTTCCCATAAGGTACTGGTACCAGGTATCCTGGTATCATACTGGTACCAGGTATCCTGGTATCATACCTGGTACCAGGTACATGTTTTGGAACTGCTTTCTTCCCTATTGTTATTATATTTAGAAAAAATGACAAATACACTTCAGCTGTGAGATCGAAATTTTAATCGAAACTCATCTTTGCAAGCTGCGTGTGATACTTCGATCGCGCGTGTTACGGGGTTGGCATACCCTCTTGAAGGATACAAGTCGGTGACTCCCCTGCTAATGCCAGGGTCAACAGGACTATCATCCTGTGCACGGAAACTATATAGCCCTCATTGAGGGGGACAGAAAAAAAAAAAAAATGTCATACCTGCTATGACGTGTACGATTTTCTCACGGGGGATCGGAGATATATTTGTCAGTTTGACGACGACGCGTCGACGGTTGTCGTTCTACTTTATTCATTGTTATGCTGCGAAGCCACACAAGGAGGTACACATCGCAACCTATCATCCATTCCACGTGTAGTGCAAATTGCCAAATGTCTCAGTTGAGTTGCTTTGTAAAAGGCGGTCCGCATGACACACTTACTAGTACTCCGACAAGCATACTACGTGCGGAAGAAGCGGGGAAGCGCAGGTTCTCCGAACCACTGTAGAACATTATCAAAGACTCGATCTTAACCTGCACCACATAATATCTTGCCTGTGAAGCTACGAAGCCCCCTCAAGAAACACCGGAAAAGGAAGCAAGTCAGACTGCTCGGGGCGGGGGGGCTCGGATAACGCCAGACACCGGAGATATCGCCTTGTCACCAGAAGGGGGGGCAAAAAACGTGTAGCCGAAAAAAGATGGAACTGATCAACCCACACAATCCTGCGCCGCTGCGCAAAAGGGTGCCCACACCACCCGATTCACCCGAACGGGAAGTCAGAGGGTCGAGCCCCCGAAGTTTCGTTCGGCGGCGATGCAGTTCTCGTGGAGATCTGGCTGTGGCCTGTGGCCTGGCCTCCAGAGGGGGGACAATGGTTGAGGCTACTCTGTGAGGCGTCGAACACAAAAATAACTAGTACTAAGGGGAGTCGCCGACCTATAGCCTTCATGAGGACGTACACAACCCGTAACACGCGCGATCGGAGCATCACACACAGCTTGCAAAGATGAGTTTCGACGAAATCCTAGATCTCACAGCTGTTCTGTATTTTATATTTTATATAAAAAACAATGCGGGGATGCCCCTACTCCTACAGTTGGTGCATTCGGAACCCAACATGGTTGCTGTCTCCTAGGTTAGTTGGGTGGTGTCATCTGCTTGCTGCTAGTTGCTTGGGGACTGTGTTTTGCTTTGTATTCATTTTTGTCGGGCCGTCTTGTTTTTCACTCAGTTTTTGCTCTTCCTGAGTACCTCTTCTCTCCTTCCTTTGGTCCCTTTTCCCTTTTTCATTCCATTCGATTTTCGTTTTTTGTATTTTTCTTCATCTTATTCTTATTTTCTTCCTTTCAGGTATATTCAGGTGTGCTGGCTTCCACATGTTCCCTCCTCTTATTCATTGGGGTTGGCATTGCATGGCCAAGCCACGTTGCTGTATTTGCAATGTGTATTTCTGTCTTGTAGTTTGTGACCACAGAGCTCTTCTCTAGGAGGCATCCGCACGGACACTGGTTGTGCTGGATGTAGATGGGTGGAAATATCAGCTTCAATGTGAAGAACACACACACACACACACACACACACACACACGGGGGCGATGATGACGGTATGGGCACCACTACTGTCGTCAGGAACAATAGTGAGCAGGTGATAGACGATGCGGGAATGCTCACTCTTACAGTTGTTGCATTCGGAACCCAACATGGTTGCTGTCTCCGACGTTGGTTATGTGAGGTCATCTGCCTGTTGCTACTGTAGTTGCTGGGTGAATGTTTTTTGCCTTGTTTTCATTGTTGTCGTGCCGTCTAGTTTCACTCAGTTTTTGTTCTTCCTGGGTACCGCTTCTCTCCTTCCTGCGTTCTTTTTTTCCTTTTTCTTTCCATTTTTCTTTCCTTTTTCCGTTTTGATTTCTCTTCTAACTTACAGTTATTTTCTTCCTTTCAGATATATTCTGGTGTGCTGGCTTGTATATGTTCCGCCCACGTATTCATTGCGGTTGGCATTGCATCGCCAAATCACCTTGCTGTATTTGGAATGCGTATTTGTGTCTTGTAGTTTGTGACCACAGAGCTCGTCTCTCTATTGACAGGAGGCATCGGCACGGACACTGGTTGCGCGTTGGTGTGGATGGGTGGAAAGGTCAGTTATTAATGTGAAGAACACACACACACACACATTGGAGCCTAGGTTGAGATCATATCCGCATTGTTTTTTTTTTTGCTCATCTCAATTATCATCTTCACACTTTAATTTCTCTTTCTCCCTCCCTAGTCGTTACTCGGATCCGGGGTCACTAAGCAGGATCTTCTCC
The DNA here is from genome assembly GCA_036873875.1 of Laminaria ephemera. Taxonomy (NCBI): domain Eukaryota; class Phaeophyceae; order Laminariales; family Laminariaceae; genus Laminaria; species Laminaria ephemera. The sequence goes on from JAYJMJ010279621.1 coordinate 9,768, forward strand.
CCCCCCTCTCCACTACGGTACACGTCTCATTTTATATCGCGAGAAGAATTCGGCGTTTCTTCTCTCGTCGACTCGGGTCAAATTGTGCTTATCGCTTACCCACGCTATAAAGCGCTCTCGGCAGTAGGTGTCTCTAGAAAAAAAAAATCTCCATAACTAAAATCGAACCCCTGACTCCAACGTAAGTAGTATTCGAGGTTAACCACTTGACCACGGGCGTGACCTAACACGGCGAAAAAATTACATCACTCGAACAGCACTCGAATGGCACTTGAGAAATGTACCCTGTCGCTAGGACTGACGTGTATCCCAACCGGTTTCCGATTGGCGAATCTCGTATCTGTTTAATAGTTGATTATCCACGTTGGACCCTGCCCCGCGAGTATGTACGGACGTTTCTTGTGAAAGCATTGCCTCGCCGAAAGCACGACAGCGTGAGTTAGCAAAATCGATGAAAGCTCGTAGTGCAATGGAAATGATGAGCCCTCTGTGCATTACAAATGAAGGAACAACATATGGTATCACAGCGGGGGGGGGAAGAGGAGGCCCGATCGACCACGGCTTCTTATAGATGGGTTGTAGAAGTGAATATTAATATAATATATATGATGGGTGGGTCATGGAGGCGATGATGTGGACACGGACACCGCTGCCGTGGACATCATAATAAGTAGAGGACAGACCAGGCAGCAATGCTCCAACCCCGTAATAGGTGCACACTCGGAACCCAGTTTGGGTTGCTGCCGTGTGACGCTAGCTGGGTGGTGGCGTCTGCTTCGTTGCTGTGTTTTTGCTTGCTAAATGTTTTTAGGTTCGTTTTGGGTACGGGGGCGATGATGAGGGTATGAGCACCACTGTCGTCAGAAACGGTAGTGAGCAGGTGATAAACCATGCGAGATGCTCCTACTCCTTCAGTTGGTGCATTCGGAACCCAACATGGCTGCTTTCTCCGACGTTGGTTGGGTGGTCTTATTATCTGCTTGCTGCTAGTTGCTGCGTGACTGTTTTATCTTTTTTTTTTGTCGTGCCGTCTTATTTCACTCAGTTTTTGTTCTTCCTGAGTACCTCTTCTCTCCTTCCTGCGTTCTCTTCTTCTCTTTTTCTTCATATTTTTATGTTTCCCTATTTTGTTTCTTCTTCTATCTTATTCTTCTTTTCTTCCTCGCAGATATATTCTGGTGTACAGGCTTGCATACGTTCCGCGCTCGTATTTATTGCCGTTGGCATTGCATGGCCAAGTCACCTTGCTGTATTTGCAATGACATTGTGTATTTCGGTCTTGAAGTTTGTGACCACAGAGCTCGTCTCTCTAATAACAGGAGGCATCGGCACGGACACTGGTTACGCTGGATGTAGATGGGTGGAGAGATTAGTTTTAACGTGAAGAACACACACACTGTCAGGTACGTAGTACAGAGAAGATGACCAGTCCATCTGTCCCGGGAGTTGTTTCTCGACAGTAAATATATGAAGCCCGGCCACCCCATCTTCCAAGCAGGTTCTCCGCAGTTTTCTGCCTCGCAGGCCACGACGACGCTGTTGCCTAATACCTCTGATTTTTATAAAGTAAATAAAATACACATCGTTACAGCTGTTAGATCTAGGATTTCGTCGAAACTCATCTATCTTTGCAAGCTGCGTGTTATACTCCTATCGCGCGTGATACGGGTTGTGTACTTCAAAGTATGTTCTCATGAAGGATATAGGTCGGTGACTCCCCTTAGTACTAGTTAGTACCAGGGTCAACAGTGTGATACGCAGACGTCTGTCTTAATCAGACTGTGCACGGAAACTATAAACTTATTAGAGGGGAATAAAATCTGACTGCTATTGGACGCAACATTATACCAGGTATATCTATATGTAGTCTTATCACCGGTGAGGGGACGGTGGGGGCGGGGGGACGGGCGGTGGGACGTGAATGCGGGGGGGGTGTTGTAGGTTTTATTTTCTGTCATATGAATTCGTCCAAAAACCTAGATTATACAGAATAGACACAACTTTTTTTTTTTTTTTTTTTATCCTCCGGCGGATGGGGAAAAATAAAGCTTAAGCTCACCACACTTCCACGTACT
>JAYJMJ010279640.1:0-11842 GCA_036873875.1 Laminaria ephemera
ACACAGCTTGCAAAGATGAGTTTCGACGAAATCCTAGATCTCACAGCTGTAGTGTATTTTTAATTTTTTATAAAAATCCGTGGTCGTCGATGATTTACGAAAAGTATACCCCCCAGGACAAACGTATGACGTTTTTACGATTATTCGACGATACATAGGCGAACAACATTCGAAGAAAAAATCCGTTTCTTCAGCGATGATCGCCTGGAGATCAGCGTTTAAAGTTTTAACGGTACTTTCAGGTCTCAGATGAGATCGCGGGGTCGCACCCACCAATTCGGAGAAACTTGCGCATTGGTGATAGGGAAATGTTGGGTTTTTTTTCGTGCACGGACTGTATGTACCTGGTACATAAGGACCATCCCCGGATTTCCACTTTTTCAATCCGTTCAAAACCTATAATAAATAATATGGGTTTAGGGGTTAGGGTTTTGGGTTGGGGATAGGGTACAGGAGAGGGGGGGTGTACGGTGTATATACTCATACTTCGGTATCATGCATGCCCGTAGTCGTAAGACGATACACCCTCGCATCCCTACAATGCTGGGGGAGGGGGGGGGGGTTGGGGGGGTTGGGGGTAGGGTTAGTGCTAGGGGTAGCGTCAGGGTTCGGGCTATAGGGATACTGGTGGGGTTACTGGTGGGGTTAGGATTTGAAAACTGGAAATAAAAAAAAACGACGGGTTTCCACTAACTACGGAGTATTTTGCCTACCGTGGGATAGGGGACACATTTTTGTTACGCTAAACTTTCTTGTTACGTATGGCCGAGTTCGTTACGCGTAATTCATCATCGATTACGAGAAACGCCGTAACTGACATCCCTGCTATTAAGTTTCGTCAACGACGCCCGCTACGACAGAGACGCACCCGTTTTTTTCTGAGGCTCTCCTCACTTGAGCTCTGAACCGCACCCACAAAAACAATTTTGAGTAAGCTGAAAGTGCAACCAGATGAAAAGTCCCTATATGGCCTACGTACGTACACAAAAAAAATCAGATCGAAAAACATGTAACAGACATTCCGACGATTTCGGGTTAAGGAGCCCCGTCATTCAGAAAACGTTTCTTCCAAAAAGTGCTGCCTCTATCGTAGAACGCGTCCAACAGCATCGGCCACACACACCAAGCAGCCCGGGCTTCCGGGGTAGGGGGTGCGTCCGAAGTTAAACGTAGGGGGATGCACATACGACAAGCGCGCGCAGCATGCTGACACTTGTACCGCCTCACGCTCTTCTCAGGCGGTTGATATTGCCGCCCTTCCTGTTGTTGTACCTGGTATAGGTTTTGCTATGCCTGGGTCCCACATAGCTAGTCCCACAAGAGGTTAACAGAGTTACAATCCTCGTCTACTAACACCAGCGATAAAAAATAAAATACCAGATAGCACTTTTTTCGTCTACGTTTTTATCACATCACATGCGCAGGGTCCGCCCGCGTGCGTAGCCGCCACTTTAGCAAGACTAGGGTCGACGACGCCAAATTTAGCAAGACTAGGGTACCCTGGTACGGGTAACCTCCAGCAGGTCTCTCTACTATTAATAAGGAGGTCCCACGATGCCACTCACTTGTATATATATTCTCAGTAGTTCGTTTGTATTATTCCTTAGGCCACGGAAGGGAACACGACCACGGCGAAGACACGACTGCTCGCTGTTTGAGAGGCAAAAACCCTTTTGGTATCATCCCCTATCCCCTTCTTTCCCTATACGCATATGCCCCCAAGGGCATGTTGAAACCCTTTTATCTCGGTACCTAACCTTAGTCAGGCTCCCAGGGCAATGCCATAACACCACGGTACGTATAGCTTCTTGCTTAAGGGCATGTGGAATCTTAATTCCTGGTACCTAACCTTAGTCAGGCTCCCAGGGCAATGCCATAACACCACGGTACGTATAGCTTCTTGCGCCTCCCGTATGAGCAAGGTGCAATATCGACGGAGTATGACAGGCTGCACAGCAGTTCGTGCAATGTCAAATGCCGAATGTCCACAGGGTCGATTTCTGGTCGATATATCGATTTGTCGGTATCTATCATCTTTCCGAAATCTCGATTTTGTGTTGACTTGTTTGACGGAAATTAGGAAAGAAGGCCGCCTTGCCCAGCTCGCATCTCGCTTATGTTCCGGATTTGCAATTTCAGTTGATGTGCTCTGAGGTTTTGCAATACCGTCATCAAGTGTGGTACATATGACACCAGGTACATGGTACGTGTGAGCAACATAAGTACATGTGCCGGCATTTGATTGCCGCTCTCTTCTCTCCCTTGTTGCCTGTTGTCCTGATAAAAGGACAAGATGATTTTCGACGTTTCGGCGAAATTCTCGATCACACGTTTTTCAAATTTTGTCAAAATATCTCAAAAAATTTACCAGTACCATTTTTATTTAAAAGTTTCGACGCGGTGCAATCCATGCCAGCCATGCAGTCATGCGGGCAAAGCGGCAACATGGCACTACCACAAGACACACAGCATTGCCACTCACCCATCGTCAGCTCCTGCTCCAGGCATGTCCAGCAGTAGCCCTCGAAGCCTTGGCCCCGATGGCTGGGAAAATCGGCATTGGAGGCAAAAATCACGAGGAGAGTAGACGAATTCGGTCCATGGCGGCAGTACAAACTACGTAGAAAGGGCAAACCGAGAACACAAGTTCAGGCTGCAAGCAAGCATGCAATCTTCATCACGGGAGCAAGGTGCGGTAGTTAAATGGCCAGGTAGGCGGAAGTAGCTGCATGAAAGGGTCGTCATATGAGAGCGCCGATCCGATCTTGGAGAGGGCGCGTTGCTGCCAGGACTACATACGAGTGTTCTCGAAGCGGGGTGTGTAAACATGTCATTCAAACATGTCATTTTGTACGAGTCCAAAAGCAAAAAACGAGAAAAGCAAAAAATGAGGAATCGTATGCGGCATAATTATTAGCCAATGGGGTTCACAGCAAGCATGTCAGGAGACATGAGACAGAGACATGAGACAGGAGACAGGAGACTGCAATTTTGGCCTGTGACCTGTGACGGACGGCCGTCTAGACGTAATATACTAGTATTAGTATGAGATGCGCTAAGGTGTGACTGACGCCACCCAAAACTGCCGTCTCCCGGTATCTTTGGTGATGAGCGTTGTGTTTTCGCGACCGCTTATCAAGCACCACCTGGCGAAAACTGCCGCTATCCTCGTACATACATCGATCGAGGACAGAGGGAGGTAGCCAGCCCTACCCGGTTGTATACTACCGTACGCAATGCAATATTGCTGTATATGTAGCGATGCCTCGGTTGTCCTCGGGGTGGAGTAGCGTATGTATGCATTTGGTCGATGCTGACCAAGGCTAGAAAGAGACATGACATGACACGCATCGGATACAACCAGAAACACACGGTCTCCCTATACATAGTCGTCCTGGTATGTGCGAGCCAACGATACCGGCAGTATACCGGACACCGGCACTATTGGGTAGTACCGACAACGGTACCCATATAGCGATTTCAACTCGTGCCAATCGATTTCACCAGCACTATAACGGCGATAGGCGCTATTCAACTGGCGCTATTGGGAGACCCCCACTGTTACGTTTTCGTAGGTTTTTTCACCCAGGTTTTTTAGAACTGCACCCACGTTTTTGGGGACAAACTACAGTACCTCAGACCTGTAATTAGTGTTGGATCATTTTTTTGCAGCCCTAAAAGGGCTGCTGTTTCTCGGCCGAACGTTTGTTTTCTTGTCTTGCCTCGCTGTTCATCGCGCCCCGTGCGTACGGCAAAACGCGCGCCCAAGCTGAGTCAGCCCGGTATTCGCTGCTACACGGCTACGAGCTATTAATAGATGGAAAGTGGAGCCCTCGGTAGAGCGTAGCACCGGAGTGAGGCTGGGTTCGTTCGCCCATACTATACACGCGGCTACCATTACGATTCGCCGGAATTGCAAGCAAACCAAGCGTAAAAACGAGATGATCCCAGCATGCCTGTACTGCATGAAATCGAAAACTACTGCGATATTGAACACGAGCGAGCGCCCTACAACAGCCACATGCCCATGCGGATTTCGGGCGCGACATCGCTACGTACGCTCATAACTCCGCACCTATTCCTTCTCCCCCTCTGCGCCGCCCATTACCCGAGGCACCTGAGACTCGCTGGCCGGAACAAACAAACGCAAACGAGCGATGCTCCCAACATGCCCGGGTCACGAAATCAACAATAATTGCTACTACTGCGTGCGGGCTTGAAACCAGGGTCCGACAGCGACGCGTCCTCGCGGCTATAGGGCGCGAACGCTCTACTACTACACCAGGCAGAACGAATACCCACATCCTCACCGTGTCCGCTGGTGGATGATGAAGTTGCTCGTGGGGGTTGTCGTGGTGATTCATGGCACGAAGTGAGAAGTGAGTGTGAACAAAACGTGTTGTCGTACAGCCAAGAAAAGGTCGTTGTCGTGCCGAGGTACGGTGGCGGTAGTAGTTGAGTATCAGTAGTGCGCGGTGAAGGATCTTTAGAGCTGTTGTTCGTAGAGTCCCAGAGGCGCGTCGGGTCGCCTGGGTTCGCGACCCTTCAGTTCGGCGCAGACAGATCACGGAATTGGTCTTCTTGTCGAGGACCAGGCTTGGAAGAAAATTGAATAGGAGGAGGGGAGGCGGGAGCAGCGAGTGAATTCAAACACAAATAAATATAACGAGACGTTGTCCGACCGAATACGCCATCCCCTTGACGGTTAAACCGAGGAGGCAATCAAGATGCTCCGGTCGCGACGCGATAGCGATGTACGGTTTACTACCACCGCAGTTCGTCGTAATTCAGTACGTCGCACCGCTCTTCTCCGAAACACCGCTATATCCAGCCCGATGTGAATCGAGTGCTATTTTTACGTACGGTTCCCCTGTATCGCCCGCGCTTCCCTTTGCTTGAAAGTCCCGTTACCTCCGTTTTCCCATGATAGTATTACCCTGCCATCTCCTACGTACCTCAAGTTGTTGCTATAGATAATAACATCATCATGATGTCTGTTGATGGTGTGTGAATTTTACTCGAGGGTAAAGACGCACTGGTATGATGGTACCAAAAACACATACCAGGTACCACAGCAAACATCAGCTCCTTCCTCATCAATGTATACTCCCCCCTCCCCCCCCGCCGCCAGCTGACACAAGGAAATACTGCGTGTTCGCTTGGTGTTTTTTACAACGTAAAGATTGCCCGAGCCAACGAAACGCTATGATACAACATACAACACTTACAAGCGCCGCATACACACGCCCTCCATGAAGCTGTTGGGGGCCCATTTACACTGACCAAAAAAACGAGCAAGTGCGATCTTAGGAAGAGCGTGAAGCAGGACGAACACTGTATCAGCATACCGTACTTGAATCGTACGTGCCAGCACGGGCCTGATACGTTCGTACTCTGAGTTCCGATTTTTCTTCTAGTTTATTTTTTTGGCGGATGTACGACTTGCTTCAGCTATGACATATTCGCGTACCACTTTTGGTTTGTTTTTATTTTTTTTCCTGGGATATTCTTCCACTCCAGATTGACTGGAGCCTGTCCTGTGACCACGGACTTGATATGAGAGTTAATGTGAGAACAACAACAACAACACGTGTCGTATTATAATAGCTCCTGAAGTTGCGCGTCGGAAGCTTCTCCTACGCCAGCAACCCCGGCTACTTTTCGTATGACCGATTCTCTAATACCCTGGTAGTCACTTTTGTTGACATTTTTCCCGCTTGAAGTCCCGAAGGGGATACTGACAAAACGGATTTCATTCGCGTTCGCTGGAGTTATCTACTCGTATATCGTAGGAGAGATACTACTGCTTTGCGGAAGGATATTCGATTTCTATCGGAAAGGCATCTGCTACATTGTCGGAGGGCAATGATAATAATGATAATAATAATAATAATAATAATAATAATAATAATAATAATAATAATAGGGTGTTTGCGATTTCCAAACTCTAGAACTGGCGTTCACCAGGCGAATCGTCTGAATCTACGTCGTATCGTAGCCGTGGGTCCATCGAGCAGCTTCCTCGTTCAATATTACACATCATGCATACTGTACATGTATTTGTTTTTTTGCGAAAACGCTTTGTCTTTAGTATGAATATGATATTGTATACTGGTATATGATAGATGGTTTACGATTTGCCGTCGCCATCGACGCGCGCGAAACGCGCAAGGTTGGGAGAACTATTAATACACGAATAAAATCACAGAGGGATCCAAGACCTTTTCTTCTGGGGATAATTTATGCACCGCCAGCTTCGTGACGACTTCGCTGTTTCGCTCGTATCCCCGTCAGGTAATACTGCGACTGAAACAAATGAATGCTGTCACGGTCCTCTAGTCCGGGGTAGAGAACTGCCTGGTACATTTTTTGTTCTTCTGGTTTTTGTACTTTTCTTGTGTAAACTGAAACAGCTTTTTATTTGTGGAGACTTATGTGAATCTTGGTCATCCTGTTGCGCTTTTCTTGTGTAAAATGAAGCCAAATAGCGTAATTTTCGCCTCCGGCCCCCTCGGCCGGGAGAGGCTTTTTTGGCTCGCTTAGTCGGCAAGTCGGCTGGCGATTGCCAGCCCACTTGCCGACTAAAATCAGCTAGTCGGCTGGGCTTCGCCGACTAGCGACTACCAGGTAGTTATTAGTCGTGAAATGCTACCGACTGAGCCCTAATAATAATAATAAGAAGAATATCACCCCTCGTTCAACACATAAGACTGTGTGTAGTGGCCCTTCGCATCGTTCGCCAGACGCCCCGCCCCCCGTTTTCACTCATCGGGACACTGTGTACAATAATCAGCGCTACCAGGTATTTAGCATCGCATGCAAAACGTTTCATTCCAATTTGAACAACGTGTCATAAAGCGCTACCAGGGATTTTGCATCGAATGCACAACACATGATCATTCCAAGTCGAATAACGCTTCATAAATGTACAAATCAGAGTTCGTGCATAGGTTTCCTCTTTTTATGGGTTTCCTTGGTTTTCTTCTACTTTCTGGGAATGTTTATGAGCGATCGACGTTGGAAGTCATGCTGCACATTGTCGCACGGCAAAAAAGAATAATGCGTCTTTTTCAAGTTGCTTCTCCCATATGAACGCGCTCCGTCTCGAAAGGGATGCGTGGCCAATGGTCAAATGACTAAGGCAAGCAACGAAGAAGTACGCCCCGTACGAACATGGGGGGGGAGTTGTCAGGTACGAGTACAAACACATTTACAGAATCGCAACGTACCATACCAGTTAGGGAAGAATAGCCGGTACCTCCCTCTTGCCATTATTTACTTTCATTTTATACCAGTTATGGAAAAAACAGCGGGCATCGTCTCCCTCTTGTCGTTATTAATTTCCTTGTTTTTTGCTTTCGGTCATGACGGGCTCCCTCTCCCTCCTTAAATATATCTAACCCATCCATCGGATCTATATTCCTTGTCGGTCCCATCACGCCATCAACGGTCACCCAATAGATAAAGAGTACAAGTACAAATCGACAGTATGTACAGTCGTGGTCCCGCGTTGGTGCGGTACCCTTTAGTGCGGGGGCCCATTACAGTGCGGTGAAAATCGCTTGTTACGACCTCGTCCTTGTAAGGTACCTGGTATAGCACTATCTCGGGATAGTTCGGGGTCCCACTTTCATGCAGGTATTACCGTCTGCATAACGAGGACTACGACCGTACCTGAAAGGTATGCAAACAACACCACACTCGATAAACAGGCATACACACCGCACGAGGAAAACAGAGTTTCTCCATCATAATCCGCACCGCAATCCAGCCCCAACAAAAAAACGCGCCCAACTACAAATACAACGGCGCAGATTATCCGACCCTCGTACCGAGTATCTCTGCATACAGAAACACGCTTCCTCGCTCCAGGAAATCCCTTAAAACCGGGTTTTCTCACGGGTCGGGTCGGGTCAGGGTAACCCGATCCGACCCGTGATATTTGAAAACCTCCTCACCCGACCCGACCCGACTCGTGAGGTTTCGAGCACTTCCTGACCCGACCCGACTCGACCCGCTAGATTTTGAAAACCTCTTGACCCGACCGGGTCGGGTCATAAACCGTGAAAAGCCCTGCTTAGAAAATCTCGCCCCCACCCCGACCCCCGACAACGTCCAGACACTCGCGACAAGCGTTGTCGCGAGATCGATAAGCCGCTATGAAAACGTCATAGTCTACAATACGTACAGGAAACCTATTATATATATCCCATATCCCTTGGGTTAGTCCACGGGATGTCCCGAGGGATATATTGGACGGGACATCTCACAGGAATTCCCAATGTACATATACTAATACTCGAACGGGGAGCCACAAGCACCATGGGAATATCGATCCAATTCTACAACAAAACGTCTGAGATGTGGCTTTCCCACAAGACCCACACCGAGCCTTTCAGGCCTCTAGAGCTCCATTGGTTAAAGTGGATATCGTGTCGAAAGTTTTGATTATATCGGAATGTCGAACTTTCGATATATCGCACTGTCGATGTATCATGATATCGAACTTTTGATCTATAGGCATATCAAACTATTGATATATCGGAATACCGAACTTTCGATACATCAGAAAACCGAACGCGTTTAGCCCTCTATCCCTTAGCATCAGCGACTTTTTAACGCTGATACTGAACGATAAGCTTCGACGCATCGAATATCGCATCCCACCCCGTCATCACCAAGGCTCACCGGCAAGCTACATACCGGCAGGTGACACCCGTTACGTACACGATATCACAGCCAGCTGTGTGAAATAACTGTGTGGTTAGTGCCCCAACCGCTACGCCGGGCACGGCAACACATACGACACGCCGCGACAACTCACTCACTCATTCTACGTCTGGGCAAAACATGCGACACGCCATGACAACCCCCTCCCGCATTCTATGTTTGGACAAATCATACGACACGCGATGACAACTCACTCCCTCATTCTACGAACGTCTGGGCAAAACATGCGATACGCCATGACAACTCACTCCCCCATTCCACATGTACTTCCCTTGCACGCGGAACCATTACTGGTGCGGAGCTTGAGAAAGCACGCCAGAAAGACGAAAACACCGTACCCCCCCCCCCCCCCTCCGACCTCCCTCCCCGATTCCCCATGCAACGTTGTAAAACACCGACGTGGATGTTAAATTCTCACGCCAAGATCATTGTCGCTTCACCTCTACTACCAGAGAAAAAAACAAGCAACAAACTGGGCCCGAAGAGATTAGCACGACTCATCGAACTTCCACTCAGAGAAAAACGCATCGCATCACACTGGTCGCTCTAGCAACCAGTCCAATCCCAACCCACAGAGCTCATTATCCACCAATTGTTGACCGTCCATCAAGCATCCACCAATCAGTCTTCTTCTCGATGGCCCGAGAAAAATGCAAAAACTGGACAAGTCAGTCACACATCAGAACGCGTAGTAGACAGGGTTCATCATCCCCCAATCACCTCATCCATCATCCACCGACAAATTCATCTTTATCGTTCGAGAAAAACGCAAAAAGACTGGACACTTCTAACAATGGGTCACATCAAAAAGCGCAGGCAGAGTTCATGATCCACCCACCACTCATATCTTTTCATAATTTTTTCTCCATCTCCCGAGAAAATCGCTGAAACAGGAAACTCCTATCGTCCAGCCACGTCAGAACGCGCAGACAGGGTTCCTTAAACAACCAAAGACGAGTGATACGATCGTAGGTATTAGTATAGCACTTTCTGAAAGACGGTTCTCCTTATATATATAACCCAAAATCATCGGAATTTCATTCTTTTTTTTGTGGACAATAATTTTCACTGTATACATCATCGGTCGTTTGATTGTTCATCGGGTGGCACTTGTGTTTTTCCCCAAATAAGTTTTGGGGAGGAAGGATAGAGCTCCTCAAGTGAGGAGCCTCTGAAAAAGAAATGGTACACCTCTAATGTAGCAAAAAAGCGCGTGAGCGCATTCGTCATCCACCAATCACCCCCCCTCTTTATCGCTCGAGAAAAACGTAACACTGGAATCTCTAACAATCAGTCACACCAGAACGCGCAAACAGAGTTCATCATCCACCAATCTTGCGCCAATTATCCTTCCTTGACCACCTCAGAAAAACGCGAAACCTGGACACTATTAACAATCAGTCACATCAGAACTCGGGGACAGAGCTTATCATCCACCAATCACATCCATCATTCGCTAAATCAGCCTTCCTCTTGGTTGCCCGCGGCGCCGGACGAAGGGGGTGGGCCGTCATCCAGGCCAGAGACGCCCGCCACCTTCCCCTTGCCCGCTTTCATCAGCGCCAGCTCGTACGTCATGTTCTGCACCGCACCAAATTTTGAAGGAAAGGGAAGCGAAGCGATGCGGGGCGTGAGCGTGAACGGAGACGAGGAAGGGACACCAATTTTTCATATTTTGTATTGGTATACTTACAAGTCAATTTTTTTTTCACGCGCTCGCCACCCGCCGCGCACGCCCCACCCCGCGCACACTGACCGTGGTGTGTGTGGCGTTCGTGCGTCTCTCCAATAAAACCCAACTTAATTCGTTCGTACCCCCCCCTCCCCCCCCCCTAAAGCAAAAAGGCTCAGCCGACGACGCCACCGCCGCCATTTCCTGCTTCACACAACACATGATATGTGATAAGAAAACCAATTCAACGCGTCCATTTTCACCCTCCCCTCCCCCCCAAAGCCTCCAGCACACAACACGCGTTTTTTTACAAGAAAACCAATTCAACGCGTCCCCTGTCCCCCTCCTCTCCCAAAAAAGGCCTCCGCCGACACCGGCACCGCCACCATTGCCTTCAGCGCACAAAAATTCCAACCCAATAATCAAGCGCGTCCCTTACCCGCCCCCCCCCTCCCTAGAAGCAAAAAATTAATCGACTACGGCACCGCCGCCATCGCCTCCTAGACACAACACAAGCTTTTCGGCAAAAGATTAGGCTTATTTCCATTCGGCTCCTTCTCCTAATGTGTTAGACTCTGTTACTGGATAAGGAGCGTAAAAAAAAAAAAGCTACCATGTTGTCCCCCAATTATGCTAATTATGCTCGAAAAAAAGCACACATGTGATGCTTTTACGCTCTTAAAAACGCCCAATTATGCCAAAATAATTGCTGTTAGTAGCACAATGGACATACGCCTACCAACATATCCGACTATTGTACTGCTTGCTGTACGCGTATGATGCGCCCGCACCTGTAGCTTGCGTAGTGAGTTGTTGAGCTCCTTCTTCTTCGTGGCAAGCTTTCCCGGAAGGCTGTTCAGCGTCACGAACTCGTGGATCTGCCGCAGGGGGGGATAAACAGAAAGCGAAAACATTAAACAAGAGCTGTATACTAGTACAAATATTTCTACATATATTTGAGCCACCGCTACCCTAAGAAAAGCCAGGATGATTTTTTACATAAAAATACAAGAAATTCGGGAACCGTTACTCTGAACGTTCTGTAGAATGCACCCTTTCACAAACAAGAAATCCAGCCTGAGCCAGCATATCTGTGTCTTACTATTGATAGGTGTCCTGTAGTGTACTGTACCAGGTATAGTATAGCCCCCTCCGATCTCCAATTCAGTCAAGAGGTTTCGAGGTTTCCATTCCGATGCGTGTTTTTGCCCCCCCCGCTATGCATGAAATGAGTACACGCCCCCCCCCCCCACTCGTGCTCCGTTTCAAAACGGATGCATGGTCAATGGGTTGGTGCCGGTTGGCAACGACGCTGTAAAACACGCCTCTCACTACGTGAGCTCGACAATCAGGGTACCGTCTCTTTTTTTTTCTCGTTTTTATGTTTTGGCGGCACCCGAGATGGTGGTCGAGTTGGATCATATTGTGCGGAGTGGAGAA
>JAYJMJ010279649.1:0-11842 GCA_036873875.1 Laminaria ephemera
CAGCCGACAAACCACAAGCCATCTCGAGAAATGACTTTGTCCTCCACGTTGATCGTCGGGCGACTGGGACGATATTTTGAAATCACAAGCGCACAAATAGCCGGAATCAAAATCATGTTGTAGACAGCGCTGCCGGCACACGTTGCCACCGTGGCCCCGTACCCCTCTCCACTATGTGTGGCGATCTGCTCTTCAGTCAGGTCACTGGCGGTGACTGCCAACACAACAAAAAAGATACCGCTGAAAAGTTCAGGCATCGAACTGGCGATCGCGTCCAATGTGGCACCACGAACCGAACCGGGCAACCTCAACTGAGTCCCAACCCATTGTGCCGCATCTGCAAACGGATCACATGCCTGCCAAATCACAATCGAGATCACGACCGCTTGGCTCATCAAGAATAAAATCGCCCATAACTGGCCGCCGACAGAACTGCTCATCAACCATGTCGCCAACAATGCGACCAACGACAAAACCGTGACAATCACGTCACGCCCAAGACCAGTGGATTCTGCAGAAGACTCAAAATCATTCATAAAAATAGAGCTTACCGAAATTCAATTTTCGACTGGGTTCATGGGTTCGTGGGTTCAAGCATCTGATGGTAGAAACTTGGCGACTGCTGGTAAACCGCAGGGGAATCAATGACGGCAATTTCCCTGTGAACTTGCGACTAAGACTTAGCGACCTCAGCCACAATTGGCTTGTCTGGCCGAATCATGCACCACATTAACACCGCGGCTCCATTTAGGCATGCAGCCAAGTAAAAGAACGGTTCGGCAGATCCCGTCAACCCTTGCAAAATCGGAAACACGATCGGCATCATGCATGAACCACCAAGATTTCCAGCCATGTTCATCATGCCCGAAACCACGCCCGAGTTTTCTTGACCGATGTCGTTCGCAGTTGACCAAGAAGGACTAAGCGTCATATCTGCGCCAAACACGGCCAGCGCGATACACGCGACGGCTGCGATTGGCGATTGCATGTGCACGCTGACGGCCATTCCAACGGCAGCCAAAACGAATCCAACGATCGCTGGCAAACGTCGAGACAAGACCCAATTTCCCTTCCGATAGATCGCGTCGATCGCGAATCCAGCCACCCAGTTCCCAATGGCTCCACAAAACAAAGCGATGCCGTTATACAACGCAGCCGTTTCTGGCGAGAGCGAGTACTCTTCTCGCAAATAGCTGAACGACCATGACAGCATAAAGAAAAATGTAAAGTTTGAACAAACATACTGCCCCATCAACAACAGCATGTTTCGATTGCGAAACAACTGGCTAAACGGCAAACTTGGTTTCTCGACCTGAGTTCCTACTGCTCGCCCATCTCTGATGACCTCTAATTCCGCCGCCGAAATACCTGGATGAGCTTCAGGGTCATCTCGAAACCAAATGAACCATGCAATCGCCATCACGACACCGATGCCACCCAAAATCCAAAACATATATTGCCATGCAAAAATGCTCGTCAGCCAAACAGCTAACGGAAAAGAAAGTGCAGCACCGATCCGGCCTCCCGAAAAATTGAGACCATGTGCGAGTCCTCGTTCTTGCTTGGGCAGCCATGAAAACAAGCTTCGTGCCATCGCTGGATAAGCACCCGCTTCACCCAATCCAAACAAAAGCCGGACTGCTACCATGGCCGCAAAACCTCGCACGACGCCCGTCAGACACGTAAAGACTGACCAAAGGAGAATTACAAGCGTCAGTGTCTTTCGACTGCCGAATCGGTCGGCAAACCATCCGCCCGGAGCTTGGCCAAGCGCATATGCAAAACCGAAAACTGAAAACACGATTCCAATTTGATACTTTGAAAAACCCAAATCAAGCTCGAGGTCCGACTTGATCGTTGAAATGACTGACCGATCGATGTAAAGAATCATCGACAACAATACCATTCCGGCTACGAGCAAATATCTTTTGGGCATCTCATAACTCCGGCGTAGCAAGCAAAATTAATTAACGCGTCAAATGATGGGCTTGGCCATCGGACTTTGCCTAGTGATCAACACACAAATTGGACCTCAATCCACAGCGGACTCTAAATTCAAAACAGCGTCCGAATTCAATTGGCATCGGGCAGGAACACCAATCCGTCTTTGTGTTTTGGGTTAGCGGTTCTCGAAAATGAAGCACTCAGTTTACTGCGTTCAAAGCATCAATGATACTTCGCCATACCAAACAGCCGATTGTGAACGCAACAATGAATCCAAGGTAAGCCAGTGATTACAGGTTGTGATCGAGTCATAACTTCTGGCTCGCAAGCCCTGTCCCGAGCGGGTCGGTTGCGGCAATAAGAGTGTTGACGTTTCATTGATTTGAATTATCATCACGGACCTCAACGAAGTTGGTGACTGAACGTCAGCAGACGTTTGGTTAAAGGGAATCCGGTGAAAAACCGGAACGGCCCCGCCGCTGTGATTGACGCGAAACGGTTTTGATTCTTATTGCCATTGTCGGTTCTTGAACTGATGAGAAGGCGAAAACCGTTTGTCAAAAGTCAGAATACCTGCCTACTTTGGATATTGATCGAGATCGTTTTGCGCGGGACGAACGGTTTGGATTTGAGCATTTATTCCAATGCAATTTTCACGGCCCACCCATGCCGAACTACATCCCCACGCGCCGATGCGCGACAGGTTTTGTGCGCAAGCGCCATAACTCAAGCCAAAGGTTTGCGTTTACGCTTGTCGAACTGCTTGTCGTGATCGCCATCATCGGAATCTTAATTGCCATGCTGCTGCCTGCGGTCCAGCAAGTTCGCGAGGCGGCACGCCGAACCAGTTGCCTCAACAATTTGCGGCAAATCGGCATTGGATTGCAGAACTACCACAGTTCGTTCAGCGAGTTTCCGGTTGGAGGAACGGGCTGGCGAGGCACATTCTCACCCGACGAAACGCAGATCGCTTGGTCCGCGTTCCTACTTCCTTTCATTGAACAGAACAACGTTTACAAACAACTTGACTTCAACGTCGCATTTGATGATCCGCTCAATTCTGTCGCCGCGGCCGCAATTGTCCCGAGCTACATCTGTCCATCAAGCCTGCGAGGAGCCAAACTTTCTCAAGATCGCGGGCCAATCGACTATGGCGGCATGTATGGCGAGCGAATTTCTGGCCCCAACAACCCACCGAAGGGCTTAATGATTTACGGAAAAGCGTTGAGCCATGCGGATATCCGCGATGGGTCGTCCAACACAATCATTGTGGCCGAAGACAGCGATTTCTCAGACGGACAATGGATCAATGGGCTCAACATTTTTGACCAAGCCTTTGCCATTAATGCGGCACCGGAATTTGAAAACGACATTCGCAGCCTGCATCCGGGCGGAGCCAATGTCGCGTTGGCTGATGGCAGTGTGCACTTTCTTTCCGAGTCAACCGAGCTCTTGGTTCTTGCTGGAATCTGCACCCGCAATGGCGGTGAGGTCGTCAATCCATTCTGAAGCCGTTTTCAAATCTCAAATCTCAAATCTGCCCTCTCTAACCTGACACCTTAAATCATCAACCACAGATGCACACAGATAAACACTGATGAACGAATGCAGAAATCTGTGTTCATCAGTGGTTCAAAATCACAAACACTCAAATCTTCACACAATCAACAAACGACACACATCATGAATTTCGCCAAACCAATCTTCACCTCAGCATTCGCTCTCTGCTTCGTTCTCTCCACCACGACAACTTGCTTTGCCGATTTCCTTGTCGACTTCGAAGACGTTGGCAGCTCACTTGCGAACGAAGAATTTTACAATGGCTCCGACGGAGCTGGTGGGTTTAACTCAGGACCAACAAGTGGCTTGTTTTTCAACAACACATTTGGCTCATCCGGTGGATTCGATTTTTGGGATGGCTGGAGCTACTCCAACACTACAGACACAACGACTGCAGGATTCGGCAATCAATACAGCTCAAGCACCGGTGCCGGCGATGGCGGATCGACCACCTATGGAATCGCCTTCACAGATTCAGCTTCAATCACCGCTGGCGCTAACCACCAAATCGAAAGTCTTTCGATCACCAACACGACGTACGCCGCGCTATCGATGCGAGACGGTGACGCATTCGCCAAGAAGTTTGGTGGTACCAGCGGCGACGATCAAGACTTTCTCAAAATCGACATCGATGGATTTGACTCCGCTGGCAACGCCACGGGCTCGCTCGAATTCTTCCTCGCCGACTACCGGTTTAGCGACAATTCTCTCGACTACATCGTGGACCAATGGACAACGGTCGACGTTAGCTCGCTTGGCGCTCAGCGTCTGGGATTCCGTTTCGCAAGCTCTGATGTCGGGCAATTCGGAATCAACACTCCAACCTATTTCGCAGCTGACAATTTGAATGTCATCTTCAGCGTTCCAGAGCCGAGTTCGACGTTACTTTTTTCTGGCCTTGGCTGCCTGCTTTTGACGCGCCGAAAAAGAAAATAGACGGCGTACCGTAAGATGAGAAATGCACGACCATGATAGGCGCAAACCAATCCAATCAAGCAATGGCTCGGTAGACCATTGACGCCAAGACGACGGCGTCCAGGCCAATGCCTGCCGCATCAAAGCTTCAATTCACGTTGCGTTCTCGCACCAGCATGATCAAGGATCGCGATCATCTTTTCGCGATCTGGCAATTCTGATTCTTCAAGTTGCTGGATCATCGTCTGAACTTTCTGCTCGTATCTCAACTGGCTCTTGACGAGTTTTTCCAATCCGTCATCTGTCATGTCTCTAATGTTCTGGCAACCCTCTCGATAGGCAATTCGGCTCGAAAGAATCGCAGCCACCAACTGCCGTCGATAGACATGTGGAATCTTTTCAACCAACGAATCACCGACTCGATCCACAAGTGACTTGGGTAGGAAATTCACAATAAAGTCGTTGGCCAACAACTGCTCGTCCAGCGACCAACAATCAAAAGAATCATTGATCACATCAGCCACACGAATAATCTGCTTGCTCATCATGACGCTGATCTCAGGCAGTGACTTATCAGGCTGTCGACTATGCTCGTTAAACAGACTGACCGCTTCGGTACCCGCCAACCCTCTTAATAGCACCAAAACCTCTTCGACATACTTTGGCTTGATTAACAAGAACTCCTCTTCGTTAAGCAGCATCCCAGCAATGATCTCCAAGCTACTGCAAATCACACCGCACTTGTTGGCCGACGAATCTTTCACGATCACCGTACCGCAGCCGGCCAAATGTTGACGAGCGGCTTTGGTGATGAACAGATTCGCGCCCTCGACGATGATTGGAGAACTCGGCGTGCCGTCTTCGCGGAGGTAACTCCTCCAATTGTTTTCGTTGATTGTCGATGGTCGACCGCCCGCAGGCACAAAGACATCCGAGCTGACCGTAAAGTGCAGATTGTTTCGCCAAGCGATCTGCTCATCATCAGCCAAATCGACCACTCGGCCATTGGGGCCTAATTGAGATCGCGAAAAGTGCGCAATCCCGAATCCTTCATTCACCAAGTGCAACAACTCATCGTGATTCAGGCCGTCAGGATCATGTGCCGCACCTGTTCCATCAGCAATCGCAACAATCTGCGCGTTCTCACCATACTCTCGGATCAAGATCTTGATCTCGTTTCCACCGACGTCGCCGTCAGGACCGCCCGTCAATTTCACCGTGAATTTATCTTTGTGGGGATCGAACCCATTCTCTAACAATGCACGATGCAGAAACACCGTAACGCCTTCGCTGGTCACCCCATACTGCTTGTGATTGATTCCAGACGACGGCTTGGAGCTCATGATCGTTGCCGGCAAAGGATAGCCACGTTGGCGTGAACGTTCGACAATCCACTCGATTAGATTGTTCGTGACGTTTTCATCCGGCCCGAGGTACAAATACTCTTGCTCCGACGGCTCCAAATCCTTTGCTGTTGTTTGAGCGACGTTGATAACGAGATCGAACAAACCATCAACGAAATCCCGCCCCGCTCGTTCGGCCTGAACATCGGGCTTGAGCACAACGACTGCTTTGGCGCCTCCCTCAGCAATGTCTTTATTCTTCAATTGCTGGGCAGATGACAGCCGGTAGACCTCATCGTACATTCGCGACGACTCAAACAAATAGTGTTCATCATTGCGGGTCGGTACCAGTCGCATTCCGCCGCGAGCCACATCGCGAAACCGAACATGAAAACCATCAAAGCCCTGACCATAGACATAGAAGATTGCAAACGGAGTCTCGCCACGCTCCTCATTGGCAAACAGCTCGCCCCCGAAGCGAAACGCAATGGTCCGGCGACCTCTTAAGAACACATTGGTGCGTTCGACTTTTGAGGCAATTTCGTGAAACGTTTTCAAAATCAGCCGATCATTGGCATCAGAAATCGCTTCAAGACTGATCGGTGAAATTTTAATGTTCGTCTGTTCCGTTTTTGATTCTCGATCAAACCGCCCTAAGAAGTCATTCAAAACCTGGCGAGTGATTCCGTCAAAGCGGAGTAGTCTTCTCAAGACTTGTTCGCGCGATACATCGACCGAATTTCGAAAACTGATGACGTGCTGTGTCAGCCGAGCCAGAGAACTGAGCAGTTCGGCAGTGCGGGGATCGCCAAAGTAAGCAGCCAAAGACTTTTCGCCAATCGTCTTTGGAGAAACGATCTCTTCGTCCACTCGCATGAACGTTCCCATTCGAGCTCGCAAGACATCGCCATCAAAAATAGGACTGCAGCCTGAACCAAACTGCTCGCACAATTGTTCGAGTTGCGCTGTGGCGATGGAAACATGAAACGTGGAGAGCGCGACTTGTGTCGAATCGCCCAGAAATATATTTTCACAAAACGCGCGATCAATATCGATCTTGTACTCGGAAAAGAACTCTGCCGCCCGTTGAAAAATGGCTCGCGTTGTGACGCTTCCGGCAGACACAACGACTTTTGCATGACGCCGTGCAGCAGAGCCAGCTGGCTCAGCAGGTTTGCCTTGTCCGCTGTGAACCTCCCAGAGAATAGCGATATCGTTGGTATGCTCAACCTTTTGAAGCGCCACGAATTGCTTGGCGATTTCATCCGGTGAATCCAGAATGTCATTCTCTGGATGGTAGTGAGCAACAAATTCTTCAACCGTCGCATCCGGAGCGCCGGTAAGGTCAATAACCTTGGCAACAATCTCGGCTTGGCGACCGCACGAGATCGTCATGTTGGTTCGATAAGCCCCAACGGGCTGAAACTCGAACATGTCGATAATAAACTCTTTGTCGCGTGATGTAAAAATCTTCGCTCCAACGAGCGGCCCATCATCTGGGAGACGACGAATCAAGTCCGCCAAAAAGCCTGGATAGTTTTCTCGCGAGATCACCGTGATCTTCCTGCCATCAGGACGGCGCAACATAATCTCGTGCTTGATGTCGCAGATCTTGAACGCCATTAACGCCTTCAAGTGCGAAAGCTGCTCGGCTTCGGGCAAGTTGTCAAAGTAAGCTTGCGGAAGCGACTCCAGAACTTCGGTCATCTGGAGATCGATCTTTTCGACAATCTCTTGCCGCAGCGTCTTTGCCCAGCCGCGCTGCGGGCCAAGAGATTCAGAATCTGAAGAAGCTGTGTTTTTAACAGGAGGCTCTATCGACACGGTGCACCTGACAGTCTGATAGCCAATACGTTTCGACTGGTCCAACGCTAAACGCATCGCCTTGATGCAAGCTCCGTTGGTATCGTCGTTAACGAACAAAATCAACGCTGCATCTTTCTGCCAGTCGTATTTATCTACGAGGCAGTATTATGGTGCTGAGACGGCTACAATACTAAGCCCAATTCGACAATTTGTCCTTGGCATTCACATTGCGAACCCTCAACATTTCGAACCTTCATTAACCGCCCATTTTCACTGCGTTATCGCAGTTTCGGGTGATCCAAAAACATGTCCCAAACAAACTTGAGTAATACGAAACTTGTGGTCGGGTTAGCCCAGATTGCTCCCGTTTGGCTTGACCGCAATGCGACGTTGGAAAAAGTCCTATCCTCGATCGAATCTGCGGCAGAACAAAACTGCTCTTTGGTTGCGTTTGGCGAAACGCTGCTGCCTGGCTATCCTTTCTGGCTGTCTTCGACTGGCGGATCCAAGTTCAACGACGATGTTCAGAAAGACCTTCACGCGCGATACTTAAGCGAAGCGGTCGACATTTCTGCAGGGCATCTCGACCCCGTCGCAAAACTTGCCAAAGCCCACAACATCGAGGTCATGCTGGGCTGTTTCGAGAAAGGCACCGATCGCGGCGGCCATACCGGATATTGCTCGCTGGTTCGAATCGATCGCGATGGCTCGGTTTCGAATGTTCATCGGAAACTCATGCCGACCTACGAAGAACGCCTAGCCTGGGGCATCGGTGACGCAAATGGATTGAAAACGTTTGATCTCGGCGCGTTCACTGTTGGCGGGCTTAATTGCTGGGAGAACTGGATGCCGTTGGCGAGAACGGCACTTTACGCGCAAGGCGAGAATCTTCATGTTGCCGTTTGGCCCGGCTGCAAACGGAACACGATCGATATCACAAGGTTCGTTGCATTGGAATCGCGATCGTTTGTGCTTTCGGTTGGCGGACTGTTGAGAAAGTCTGATATCCCAACTAATTTCCCGCACCGCGAAATGGTAATGGATTCATTCAGCGAAGACATGATCAGCGATGGTGGATCCTGCATCGCGGGACCTGATGGTCGGTGGATTGTTGAACCTGTTTGTGATCGAGAAGAATTGATCGTCCAAGAAATTGACTTCACTGAGGTCTTGCGCGAACGACAGAACTTTGATCCGACAGGTCACTATTCTCGTCCCGACGTGCTGCAGATGTCGATCAATCGTGAACGCCAAACGGTCTTGAAAGAGCTTTAGATTCTCATGCAGTTTGTGTTGAAAGTAATTTCTCTCGTTTGGAAGTTGCCGCGATATGTCCTGATTCGGTTTATCAGGTTTTATCAATTGGCAATTAGCCCGATGCTTGGACCGACTTGTCGTTTCCAACCGACGTGTAGCGCGTATGCGATTGAAGCACTCAAAAAACATGGTGCATTTTGGGGCACGGTGAAAACAACTTGGCGGATCTTGAGGTGCAATCCGCTCAATAAAGGCGGGATTGATCCGCCGTAGCGATTTTGAAATCTCAAATCTCAAATCTGAAGCCTGAAGCCATCAACCGCAGATGCACACAGATGTCCGCACACAATCATCTGAGTTTATCTGCGTTCATCCGTGGTTTCAAAATCCAAACTTTTAAATCGCAAATCTCACATTTACTCTCAAATCCAATCCCAACTACCAAAACCAAATCAACACCGCCACGCAAACCAAACCAACGGCCAGCCAATCGCCGGCGCCAATCCGATCGCTACGCCGAGTCCGCCTGAGAAATTCCAACACACTGCCCGTTGGACAACCGAATCGGCAATACGCCATCGGCACAAAACAAGACGCGATCAAACCAACGACTGCGACTGAAATTGTGGCAATTCCAGCTGCTCGAACCGAAAATGCATCGAAGGGTTCGATCGATGCCAAGTTGAATCGTGAACGAAAAAAGACGACGCCGAAAACGAAAACGACCAATGCAACTGGAATCAACTCCAGCCCACGCGAGATCGACCTTGGAATCGACATCGGCTTTTTGATTTGCGTACGAATCAATTGCTGAGCGGCTCCGAATGGACACACATGATGACAGTAGATGTTGCGTTTCGAAAAAATGGGCACAGCAAGCGAAGCCAACACCAACAACACCAATCCGATTGCGTATCGCCACGGCACACCGGACTTTGCCCAACCCGCCAACAGCGTTTGTGAAAGCAAGTCGCCGTTGAGAAATCCGAAATAGCCAATCAGGACGAATTGAAAGAGATATCGCAACCAACGAATCGCATTGGCCCGCGTGAAACACATGACTAGCGCAAACAAAAGGACAGCAATCGTTCCTACGTCTCGCCAAGAGAACTCAATGGTTGCTGGAGCGGGAGGCTTGGTGTTGAGAGCAATCTTTGCCGCAAGCTTCAGCCCGTCATAAACGCCTTGGCTGGTCATTGTCGCGCCAGAAACGCCTTCGAACTGGCGCGACGAGTCTTCATCAAACTCTCTCAGCGTCTGGCCTGCGACAAAGCGGTTCAGGTAGCCGTCTTCTTGGACATAGCGAACAAAGGGTTCCGGCCTCTCGTTGTCAAAACTCGACCGCAGCAAAACACCAATCGCTTTTCTGTCACGATCAAGCAATAGCAGAGCATCGGCAGGGCCTTGATACCCATTGATGGAATCGGCATCGGGCGTTGTGCGGATAAAGGAACCAAGACGTTCAGCGCTATCATCAAGAACCTCAAACACTTTGGGGCTGGTTTCGCTCGGCAAAAAACTGGCTGCGTTGGCAAAGACTGGATTTGCTTTTCTTAATTCTGCAACCGTAAGCGGATCTGGAAAACGCAAAGAAGGCTGATTGTTTCCAAGCCGTCGATGAATAGATTCTTCGATTGCCAAACTCGTCAGCGTGGCTCCGCTCACCGCATCAACAGCCAACCTGGACGTTGTTTGCCAATCAGCACCAGAAAAGGAGGGAAGAAACTGATCGTCATTGACAATCATTTCGACGTGTTCATCAGTATCGCTGGATGAAAGAATCTCAACGCGGGTGACGATGTCCAGTTCATCAAACAAAATCAGCAAGTTGGTCGCACCGGCATAGCCAACGATCGAATCGCTTTCTGGTGAAGTTTGAATGGCAAACCCAATTCGCTTACCTTCTTTATCGAACACGATTTGACCATCCGTGGCGGGATCAAATTTTGAAACCGAATTGGCGGCAGGCAAGTGAGGCTGGATCGTTAACAGATCTACGGATGGAACCGTTTTGGCGCGAGCCTGAACGATCCAACTTTGGTGCTGAACTCTTGCAAGAAAAATGATCGAGAAAAAGATGGCCACCCGGATCAAATGAACAAACCAGCTGCGAGATGGAGAGACATCGGTCGCCGGGACTAGAGCGTCAGACAAAATTGGCAACTCGTTGTTCGTCATTCGCTCTCTTCAACCTTCGCTACTACTTGTGCCACACTGAGCTGGACTGATGAATTAAGTTTTCAACCAGCCGTTTGAGCGATAGCCCAATGGTACTTACTTTACAGAGATTGCCCCTTCAAACTGAGCCGACGGCGCTAGCCGCGGGCGTACCTGAGAGAATTTCCCCAATGATTTTGCGTTAGCGCAGTACTTGTGGACACCGGCGGAAAGTAGAAAATCCGTATAGGAGGAATCATGAGTCTAGATAAGAAACGCAAGAGTAGGACGTTCCCTGAAGATTTCAAGCGAGATGCTGTTAATCTTGTAGTCGTTGAAGGGTACTCGATCCGGGCGGCAGCCAAGGCAGTCAATGTTGACGAGAGCAGCCTTCGGTTGTGGCATGGTCAATTCGCTCCCGAGCCGACGCCCTGCGGGGACGACGCGACGGTTGAAGAGCTTCAGGCTGAGAATAAACGGCTTCGCAAGCAGCTTCGTGATACGGAGATCGAGCGAGAGATCTTAAAAAAAGCAACGGCGTATTTTGCGAAGGAGTCGCAGTGAAGTACGCCTGGATTAAAGAACATCGCGACGACTATTCGGTACTTAAATTGTGCTTGGCGATGCAGGTGAGCAAGAGTGGTTTCTATCGCTGGCTCAACGCATCGCCCGGTCCTCGAGCGCGGCGTACGGCTTCGATTCGCAAATCGGTACGGCAAGTCTATGAGAAATACAACTGTATTTACGGCAGCTACAAGATTGCTAGGGAACTCAAAGCAGATAAGAATCTGGAATCGGCTTGTCGCAATACGGTTGCCAAAGCCATGCAAGATCTAGGCATTAAAAGTCGTGTTGCACGG
>JAYJMJ010279658.1:0-29383 GCA_036873875.1 Laminaria ephemera
CCTCAGACGAAAACCCAAGCAAAAAATCTATTGAAAAAGGATGGAATAAATGGTTAACAAAAATAAGAACATTAAAATCAAAAACTGGAAAACCAGTTGTCTTTACAGAGCTTGGCTATAGGGCTACTTCTTATTGTTGCAAAACACCTTGGGACTATTCTAATACCAACAAAAAGCAGGAGTCATGTCAAGAAATTGCTTATAAGGCATTTTTCGACCATGTATTTAAAAATGAGGTGGAAGGTGTATTCTTCTGGAAATATTTCGATCATAATGATTCTCATATTAAACGGGACTTATACAGTCCTCAGCATAAATCTTCTTGGGATATTGTTGTCAAAAACTTTGGAACCGACTAAAGGTATTCATCGCGACATTAATCTTTTATAATTACAGATATCGCATCTATAATTTATACATTTGTGGCGTAACAAAATTATCACACACAATACTAACATACTATGAACAAGACAACACTATTTGCTGGACTACTATCAATGGCAACGTTATCTGCTACAATCACAAGTTGTGGAGAAGCTTCTCAAGAAACTAAAGAGGTAGCTGTAGAATATAACACAAATGATCCAAAGAGCATGGTTTTAGCTGTCGCTCAAGCTTCTGGAGGAATGGAGAAATTAAAATCTCTAAAAGATGTATCTTATGATTATACTTATTCTAAACCAGATGGCACAAAAGATATTTCTGTAGAGAAATACATCTTTGAAGGTGAAGCTTCTTGGGCAAGATATACTACTCATCAAGTAAATGTACCAGAAACTTTGGAAGGAGACGTTGTACAATTCTATGATGGAAAAACTGCTTTTGCTTCTGTAAATGGCGCACCTTCTTCTGAGGCAAGTGTAGTGGGTACTGCTGAATTTTTAAGAAGAGCAAATCACATGTGGTTTACTATGATGTTTAAATTAGCAGATCCAGGAACAACACATGAGTACCAAGGAAAAGTTGGAAACTATGATGCTGTAAAAGTATCTTATGATCCTGCTGTAACTGGCAAAGAAGAAAATGATATTTATATTCTTCACATAAATCCTGAGACTAAAATGGTAGAAGAGTTTTTATTCTCTCTTCCTGCTTTCAAAGTAAATGCACCTGTATTAAAAGCAATGTGTACTTACAAAGAAATCGATGGTATACAAGTAATGACAAAAAGACAAATGTTGGCTCCTAACCCAGAAACAGGTGAAATGGGACCAATGTTAACACAAGAAATCTCTAATGTAAAATTCAACAACGGTCTTACAGTAGAAGGATTGAAAGCTGATATGTAAGCCTATCAATTTAATTCATATAAAAAGAGCATGTAATAAATTACATGCTCTTTTTATTTTATACGCACTAACAAAAACTTAAACCACTAAAAACCAAACGCATCAATAAACAAACATTTATACACTGCTCACTCAACACCTATTTCCTTCATTCTTTTATAAGTACCTTGAAACATTAATTCAAACAATGCTTATTATTTATTGAATTAAATATGTTTTAAACTTGTTAAGCGTTCTATACAAATACAGCATTTACTAAATAAGATTATGAAATTTCTGATAGCACTACTCTCTTTATTTATATTTATAGGCTGCACCTCTAATAACAATGGAAACAAAGCACCTCATTTTTCTGCTTACACCATGGATAAACAGGAGATTGATTTAGAAAAATTAAAAGGAAAAATTGTCGTCCTTAAAATCTGGGCTACCTGGTGCGGAATGTGCATTACAGAAATACCACAACTAAACCAACTTGTAGACAAATACAAAGATGATGAGGATGTTGTATTCGTAGCTATCACAGACGACAGCGAGAAAAAAATAACTAACTTTTTAGCTAGACGACCATTTAACTATCAACACATTGTAGATTCAGAAAAGATAAAACTTTTATACCAAAGAGGATTAATCAAAGAGATACCAGAACATTTAATCATAGATCAAGAAGGAAATGTGGTAACAGATTTATCTGGACAAATAGATAATATCGCTTCTATTTTGGATAAAAAAATTCAAGAACTAAAAAAATAAACATGTTCTTCTGTAAGTATTTCAAATCTAATGAACGAGAGCTAGAAGCTCACATTTACAATTCCACGTCGGAACTGAACACTGATGACTGGAACACTGTAGCAACCTCTAAAAGCGTATATCTTAGCCTTGCTTACCTTACTGCTCTAGAAGAAAATCTAAAGGAACAAATTGATTTTAGATTTTTGGTTCTTTATACTAAACAAGAACCTGTAGCTATTGCGGTACTCCAATCTTTACATTTCACAGATAAGGGACTCAATAATAAAACACTAGTAAGCCAGACAAGACAAAAAATAAAGAAGCATATTTTAAATTCTTTTGAATTAAAAATCCTTACCTGCGGCACTCCTTTTGCATGCGGAGAAACAGGGTTTGCGTATACCGATTCGGTAAAGGAACAAACTGTTTTGGAAAGCTTGTCTTATGCCATCAAAAAATTACAAAAGGAGGACGAAAAACTAAGCTCAAAAATCTTACTTCTTAAAGAGTTTTGGCCAGAGAGTAACAAGACAAAAGAGGTATTGATAGCATCTGATTTCCACAATTTTCAGGTAGATGTAAATATGGTTATGCAAATACCTTCTACCTGGTCTTCTCTTGATGATTATTTAGGAAGTCTAAAAACTAAATTTAGAACAAAAGCAAAACGAGCTATTAAGAAGTCTGCACCTCTAGAGGTAAGAGACTTAAATGCACATGAAATCAAAGAGCTGGAGTCAGACATTGAACGATTGTATGCTTCTGTTCTAGAAAAATCCGAGTTTAGTTTCGGTTCGCTTACAGGAAATACTTTTGTAAGTCTTAAAAAAAATCTACAAGACAAATTTATTCTCAAGGGGTATTTCTTAGAAGATAAATTAGTAGGCTTTAGCTCTGCTTTTTTCTTTAATAATATTATAGACGCCAACTATGTAGGTATAAACTATAATTGCAACCGCAACTACAGTATTTATGAGCGTATGTTATACGATTATGTAGATTTAGCTATTAATTCCAACTGTACAGAACTACGATTTGGAAGAACTGCTGAAGAAATAAAAAGTACTATAGGAGCAGAGCCTGTAAATATGGACTTATACATTAGACATCTAAATCATCTAAAGAACAAGTTGCTAAAACCTATTTTCAACTCTGTACAAGCCAATGAATTTGAATTAAGAAGACCTTTTAAAGAAGATTTCTATCTCTCAAAATCTGTTTTAAAAACGATCCCTATGGAATAAAAAAAACGCACTAGTTTTTAGTACGTTTTTCTCATTCTATATTTTATTAGTTTTATGCGAACTGACAAATAACTCCACCCATCAAAGCGGTAGAGATGATCCAGTAACCTGCATTTATAGCTATATATTTAAATCCTTTACGTTCAAATAATGCATTGGTAGTTAAGATAGGCATTGCAAAAAACACTCCTGCAAAAACACCATGTACTACTCCATGACCAAATGAACGATGTACGTGTCCATAAGTAGCCATAAAATTAGCCAAATAAGCTTGATCATTTGATTCTTGTAAATGTGCAAACAAAGAGTTCACTCCTGCTTGGTGTATCACTACACCATTTAGCACAATTCCTACCATGATTGCAAAAACGTAGCTCAGTCCAAAAATCAAAGGCATATTTGCACCTTTTACTTTTTCTTCATCCAAACCTGCCGCAGACATCCAAGGCTTACCCAAAACACTTGGATTATACCATATAAAACCTAGTACTAAAGGAATTAAAGCCGCAGCTAAAATTATTGGTAAATTCATATATATTAATTATTTATGTTCGTTCAAATATAAGACTATTCTATAAGACTAACAGGAATAAGCGAACCCCAAAAGCTAGCATAAGACTACCGGAGACACGGAATATCCAAAGTAATATTTTTGGTTGTATAAATACTTTTATTTTCTTAGCTAAAAACACTTTGGCTACATCTATTGTAAAAATACCTAATAGAACTGCTATTAAATAAAACACCAGCTCTAAACCAGAACCTGTTTTTACTTTACCTACTTCTATAATCCCTATCCATACCATAAATACAAACGGATTGACAAAGTTCACCAAAAAACCTTTGACAAAAACTGCGGACACGCTACTTGTCTTTAACGATACTGCATTTATATCTACAGAAGGTTTCTTAAGTAGGTAACTAATCCCCATGCCTATCAACAATACTCCTCCTATAACTGCTATCCAAAACTGATTTTGTTCTGCTGTCAAAAATTGACTTAACCCATAATAACAAAGCAACACACAGATAACATCACTTATTATAATCCCTAAAGCTACTGCTAGACCTGCTTTGGTACCTTGCTCAAAAGAGGTCGTCAACAACAAAAAAAACACTGGCCCTATGAAAACAATCATAGCAACGCCTGTTAAATACCCTTCTAAAATACTGATCAAAACTTTATTTTATAATTCTTATTCATTAGATTAAATCTTATCTAAAGATATCCTTTTAACACTCCTTTTATTACGAAAGGTTCAAAAAACTTATTTGCAAGACAAATGAATAGCAATGACTTTCATCACCTCATAAAATTCTATCATGATTGTTATGAGCTAGATCATAAAGCCTTATCTATAAATAATGTTTTCGGTTCTAAGATAGAGCAACCTTACTTCTTGGAAGGAGAAGATCTCATTCTATCTAAACAATACAACAAACTACCTATACCAGACAAAACGGCTACTAAAATCATAGATACGCTAGAGCGTTATCAAACCGAAAAAGAGTTATTCTTGATGGGTATGCTGGTTACTCATAAAGACTCTTCTACCTGCTCGCCTATTTTCATTTATCCTGCTAAAATAACTACTGGAGAAAATGGTTTCTTTCTAGAAATAAATCATGATGATGTTTTAATCAATCATTATTTATTAAATCCTCTCAAATCAGAATCTTCTCCTGATGTGTCCTCCTTATTCCTTCCGATAACGTCACAAGGAAAATTAAGCTTTGGCGAAATCTCTCAGACAAAAACAGTCTTAAATCAGCACTTTCCAGACATAGACACTAATGATCTTTTACTATTTCCAGAACTAAAGAAAGAGTCTGAAATTCGCGATTTCAATCCTAAATCTAAAAGTGCCTATTACGCACATAGTGGAGCGGTACTAGGGATAATGAAAAAATCTACTAGTACTCTTGGCATCTTATCAGAATTAAAATCAATTTATACCGACAAAATATATTCAAATGCTTTATCGTCTTTCATAGGTACAAATAGACACTTAAGTTACTCTGGAAAAAACCATCATTACATTCCTTCTATCCTCAGTGGTTCTCAAAAAAAACTCATCAATTCTATTTATAAACATGATGCTGTTTTACAAATAGGACCTCCAGGAACGGGTAAGTCTTATACTATTGCTTCTGCGGCTATAGACTTAATAAATAAAAATAAGTCTGTGCTTATTGTATCTAAAACAAACCATGCGGTAGATGCTATAGAAGATAAGTTGGTCAAGGATCTAAAAATTCAAACAGGGTATATAAGAGGTGGAAGGCAACAGTATATGGCTGCGCTCAAATCTAGAGTACAGGATTTACTGTCTAATTTTCCGAATGAATACGAATCGGAAATAAAAAAATCAAAAGAGCTAGGCAAATCCATTGCACAAAAGACAAAGGAGGAAGAAAAACAGGCTCAAAAAATCACGAAACATATAACAAAAGAACTCTCGTATGGAAATACGATATTAAATGCTCAAAACAAGAAGTCACTATTAAACACCATTAAACTTAATTACTTAAGCTGGAAAAACTCTATTTCTACTCCATTACCCGAAGAGATAAAAACTTATTTAGAATTAAAGGAAGAGCTGATAAATGAAATCATCGCCTATTCTAAATCAAACTATGAGGCTAATATTTTTAAAGAGTTTTCTAAAAACAGAGACACTTTAGGACTATTCCTAAAAGCAATAAGAGCACGAACATTGAAAAAACAAAACGAACTGTTCTCACAAATAAACTTCGATAGTTTGTTTAAAGCTTTTCCTCTCTGGCTTTGTAAGACGAGTGACCTTTTTGAGGTTTTACCTCTCATAAAAGAATTGTTTGATGTTGTGATCATAGATGAAGCTTCTCAATGTGACCTTGCATCTACCTTACCTGCGCTTTATAGAGCTAAGAAGGTCATCATCTCTGGAGACCCTAAACAACTCCGTCATTTTTCTTTTTTATCTCAAGACCAAACGACTACACTGGCTAAAAAAAATAACATCATAGATGAAACAAAATATACCGATTATGTGAACCAAAGTTTATTAGATCTCTATTTCGAAAACATCTCTAATTCGGAACAGGTAAATTTCCTAAATGAACATTTTAGATGTACTCCTCACCTCATAGATTTTAATAACAAAGAGTTTTATAACAACAAATTGTTACTGATGAAAGACTTGCCTAAACATCAGTACACAGCAAACAACACAATCTCTGTAGATGGAAAACGATATAAAGCAGGCTATAACAAAAAGGAGTTTGAAACCATCTATGAAAAAATTATTGACCATTACGAATTACATAAAGACAATGCTTACATTCCTAGTGTAGGAATCGTTTGTTTCTTGAGCAAGCAACATGATTACATAGAAAAACAATTGAGTAAAAAACTAGCTATTGAAATATGGAATGCTTTAGATATAAAGGTGGGAACGCCTTACCATTTCCAAGGACAAGAAAGGGATCATGTATTTCTCTCTTGGACAATAGATGATGAGACACATGCATCTGCCAGAAGATACATAGAAACTCCTACTGTTTTTAATGTCGCTACTTCTAGAGCAAAATCTTATATGACACACATCATTTCTTTTGACCCTCTTAAACTAAACAACAATTCTATCATCAAAAGATACTTTCATTTCATCGCCAATTTCAAGTCATCGGATCCGCTAGAACACTTAAAAGATCAGTTCATGGATTCGGTTGTAACTTGGCTTGAGAAAAAAAGCCTATCATTCAAAAAAAACACTCAAGTTGCTGGTATACAAATAGATTTATTTTTCACGATAAACAACAATTATTATGCAATAGATCTAATAGGTTTCCCTGGCCCTTTTGAATCGGCGGTACAGTTAAACGAATACAAAATATTATCTAGAGCAAAAGTAAATATATTTCCTTTTTCTTATGCCGATTGGACATTTAGACAAACCGAATTAAAAAATGAGTTTTTAGCGTTTATAAATTAAAGAAACAAACACTAAACTCAATTATTATTTAAGAATTAGGCCTTACTTTTTTACTTGTCTTTCTTATCCAATATGTTATTGTCATTTCACCAATAATACCTGGAACGAACCAGCCATAAATACCTGGAAAAAAGTCATTCACTACCACAAAAGCTGTTGTTGCAGCAATATAACTTGCCAGCATTTTACGTATATGTAATTTTAGCCATATATCTTTTAGCTGCTCTGGACGTCTAAAAAGACTCAAATCCCAAATGGAATAAAGAATTCCTATGATTCCAAATACCAAAAGAACTTTGTTTACATTTTCTGTAAATACCACAGAAAGAAGGATCATGCATACACATGTTATGATCATAATAACAGAAATCAATTTATCTAATTTCACATCATATGATTGTTTATTGAAATTCAGTGTTCTTTTACCTGTTATCACAAAGTACAAACTAAATATACCTATGGTAAATAAGAAGTAGCTTTCGTGATTCGGCATAACGGAAATGAACAACGCAATAATACCTGATGACATCATTGAATAATAAAAAAGCAAGCCAGAATTCTTATGAGCTTTCCCTCCTTTTTTTGTAAGTATAGATACCAACCCTCCAACTAACGCTAGACCTCCAAATGCTGCATGAACATAAATTAATGACTGAATAAACTCTTCCACTTCTCAATAAATTAACTAATTAGACCTCAATTATAACAGTTCTTATCTTAACAAACCATATTTTTTTTGAAACAACACAAAATCCTATTTCATTACTCTCAGAAAAAAACATTACGTAAAGAGAACTTGTTGGATAAAATCCATTTTTATACTATAATAACTTCTTAACTTCATGACATGAGTATAGAAAAAGAGTTACAAAAAAGAGCAGAAAACAAATGTGAGCTATGTTCTTCTGACATTGATTTACAGGTATACCACATCCCTCCTGTTACAGAGAAAACAGCAGAACAGTCTATCCTTTTGTGCGACACTTGCAATACTCAAATAGAGAACCCTGAATCTATGGATCCAAATCACTGGAGATGTTTAAATGATAGTATGTGGTCGGCAACTCCTGCGGCACAAGTGATGTCATGGAGATTATTACATAGATTAAAATCTGAAGGTTGGCCAGTAGATTTACTAGACATGATGTACTTAGATGATGACACGCTTAACTGGGCAAAGGCTTCTGGAGACCATGAGTCTGACGAAGACAAGATCATACATAAAGATAGCAATGGAGCTATTCTCACGGCTGGAGATTCTGTGGTATTGACTAAGGATCTAGACGTAAAAGGATCTAGCCTTACGGCAAAACGTGGAACTGCGGTACGCAACATCAGCCTAGTGTATGATAATGCGGAACAAATAGAAGGAAAAGTAGATGGACAACAGATTGTGATCCTCACAAAGTTTGTAAAGAAGAACCAGTAAACTACTAAGAGGCGTATACTGGTAATTCAAACTGAAATTCAGACCCTTTATTAAGTTCTGAAATCACTTTGATTTTCGCTTGATGAATATCCAGTATTCGCTTTACTATTGATAGACCTAGGCCAGCTCCAAAGTTCTCAAACTTAGTAGATTCACCTTTTCTGTATCGTTCGAAAATTTCTATTTGATCTTCTTTAGAAATCCCTACTCCTGTATCTCTTACTTTTATCTCTACATTATCTTTGGTCTTATTCATCACCAATGTAATAGATCCATTCTCTGGCGTAAACTTTAGTGCGTTATCCATTAAGTTCTGTATCACTCGTTCTACTAGTGAGATATCTCCAAAAACCAACGGAAGATCTTCTTGTAATTCAATTTTCAATTCGATAAATCGCTCTTTTGCCAACAATTGATATTTAGAATATAGATCCATTGCCAATTCAGAAATAAGAAAGGGCTCTTTTTCTGGCTCTATTTGTTTGGCTTCTAGTTTAGAATATTCAAATAATTGAGCCACCAGTTTTGTAAGTTTAACAGAGCTACTTGTTATATTTTTTAGATATTGCTGCCTATCTTCTGGAGAAATATTTTCTTCTTTTATAAGTAATGTTTCTGCATAACCGTTTATAATGGCAATAGGCGTACGCAAATCATGAGAAACATTAGAGATCAGTTCTTGACGTAATTTATTATGATTATTAAGCTTCTCTATATTATCTTCTATGGTATCTGCCATTTCATTAAAAGTAGTTGACAGCTCCGATAAATCTGTTTTCTCTGGATTTTCTATTCTTGCGTGGTTGTCTCCTTCTTTAAACCTCACTACTGTATCAATCACTTTTCTTAGGTTAGTAGTCAAATACCAAATAGCTCCCAACCCTACAATTAATGCAAAGATCAAAGCTAAGATAAGCGACCCTAAACCCAATTTCATAAAATAGCTACCTTCCAACGAGCTTGTCACCAAATCAAACTGCTTACCTGCTAATACTATGTAGACAAAACCTTCTGTCCCTTCATGATTAAATGCTGCGGCAGAAAAGATCTTCTGCTCATTAACATTTCTAGGATTATCTCCTAAAATAAATGTTTTACCTCCGTTTGCTATAAATTGATTTACAGGCTCTAAATCTACATGTTGTTTGGGAGCTTCTGGTTCGTCATGATTCAAAACTACTGAATACAAGATATCACCGGATTTATCTAATAAATAAACTTCTATCCCTCTATTTACAGACATCATATCATGCATAATATCACCAAAAAGAGGTTTGTTAACAGACCCATCTTCTAAAAACGGAGAGTCATCTTTAAACTTTTCTTCTATCAAGTGATTAGCAACGTCTGCATTTAATAGCTGTGTTGTTTCTTGAAAATATTTATTGGAGTAGTAGGTGGTAATACTTACATAAGAAAACCCTACTAATACTAGAATAAGCAAAAATGTAAAGGAAATTTTCCAATACAATTTGTTAGAGATTGTTCTGTTACTCATAATTTTAAAGTTCTTCGTTAAATTTGTATCCCACTCCCCATGTTGTTAAAATATAGGTAGGTTTTGCCATATCTGGCTCTATTTTGGCTCTCAAACGATTGATATGAGAGTTAACTGTATGTTCATACCCTTCGAAATCATACCCCCACACTATATTTAGCAAGCGTGTTCTACTATAACTTTTACCAGGGTTACTTGCCAAGAGAACTAGCAGCTCAAATTCTTTGGGAGACAACACAATCTTTTGATCGTCTACAGTCACTTTTCTCATTTCTACATTGACTTTCAGTCCTCCGGAAACGATCACTCCATCGAAAGATTCTTCGTCATCTTTCATCATTTTGGCACGTCTAAAAATAGCTTTGACTCGTGCTATAAATTCTCGTATGCTAAATGGTTTTGTCAAATAATCGTCTGCTCCTATTTCTAGCCCTAGCACTTTATCTATTTCTTCTGACTTTGCAGACAACATTAAAATAGGTATGCTAATCT
Source organism: Laminaria ephemera (assembly GCA_036873875.1). Taxonomy (NCBI): domain Eukaryota; class Phaeophyceae; order Laminariales; family Laminariaceae; genus Laminaria; species Laminaria ephemera. The sequence continues at coordinate 10,665 of JAYJMJ010279658.1, forward strand.
GTTCTGCTCTTATTCTTCTACACACTTCCATACCATCTATTCCTGGAAGCATAACATCTAGTATAATAAGGTCTACTGAATTATTCTTTAATTCATCTAATCCATCCTCTCCAGAATGTGTTTTTATTAAATCACAGGAAAGATCTTTTAAATGTATCTCTAGAAGATTTACAATTTCTTTATCATCTTCTATAATAAGAACCTTAGGCATATAAACGTTTTTTATCTTGAAAACACATTAACTACTACAACACAAACGATGACCTTATTTTTTTAAGAATATCCGATTAATCGAATTCTTAAAACATTACATCAAATAAATACATCAGTTTGTAAAAAACAAATGTATCAAACAAAAGTGGGAATGTGATAAATTTGTGATTTTTTCATGATTCTTATGAGATTGTTTATTCTGATATTGCAATCGTTACACACTGATAGTATAAGCTGAAGGAAGGATTTTGATAGTTTACCTCCTTCAGCTTTTTATTTTTTAGCTAATAAATAAAGTAGATTAAGAAAAAACTGGTTTAGCTCTCAACTTTCTTCAAAAGCATTTTAAAAGGGTTAATTTAAATAATCAGTTTATAAAAACACTACAGCTATGCGTTCTATAAAAAGAGTTATCCCTGCTCAAAAAGTAAATATGGGTGGAATTATTTTAGATCAGCCGTTACCATTTAAAGAAACAGACCAAATAGATCCTTTCTTATTGGTTCATCATTGGAGTCAAACATACACTGGTGGAGAGAATCAATTGCAGATCGGTGTAGGACCACATCCTCACAGAGGATTTTCTCCTGTAACATTGATCTTTAAGGGAGGAATCTATCACCAAGATTCTGCTGGCAATAAAAGTTTGGTAGAGGCTGGTGGTACCCAATGGATGAATAGTGGGCATGGTGTGATACATAGTGAACGACCTGCAAAAAGAATCGCTAAAGATGGTGGTGATTTTGAGATTATCCAATTTTGGATGAATACTCCTCAGGCTCATAAATTGGATGCATACAGTTACCAACCTCTTAGCAAAGCCAACACTCCTCTTATCACATCTGATGACGGCAAAATAAAAACATATGTAGTGGCTGGATCTTTAGAAAACAAAAACGGCAAAATCAACACGTTTACAGAATCTCAAATTTTACGTTTCGAGATTAGCAAAGGAGGTAAAACATCTATTAAAATTCCTAAAGGATATAATGCTTTCTTTTACCAACTAGATGGTCAACTAGTAATAAATGACACCAATACTAAAGCAAAAGATTTGGTTTGGATGGAAAACGATGGGCAAGAAGAAGTTTCTATAGAAGGAGTAACTGATGCTAATTTAATCTTACTTGCAGGAAAACCATTAAATGAACCATTAGCAACTTATGGCCCTTTTGTTATGAATACGCAACGAGAAATACAACAAGCTGTACATGATTATCAATATGGAAAAATGGGAAAACTTATAGAGGAAGAGGAATCATGAAAAGAAGCGAGTTTATAAAATCTGCCGGTTTGAGTATTCTAGGCATTAGCCTATTCCCATCTATCGCTATTGCTGATGACAATTCTCTAGAACTGATAGAAATACCTAGTATTAAAGAACATGTTCGTCATGGTCAGTTCCAGCTCGATGATTCCAAAACATCACTCATAAGTAGTATAGAACGTCATATTTTTTATAAAAACGGTCATAGCAAGAGCAAAGGAGATATGCATATCTTAAAACTCAAACTCAATCAAGAGACATTAATAATTAATCAAATAGATAAGGAATTGGACCTGAAATATGGCGCTAAGTCTTACAATACCTCTATAAAAAAAGATAGTCGATTTACTCTTGGTGATAACGCTACGGTAGATTTCATACAATTGGAAAAAGATGAACGTATAGATTTAAACTCTTTACATACGAATTCCTACCTCATTCCTATAACAGGAACATGTAGCGTCAACGATTTACAACTAATAGACAAGGCATTATTATTTAAAAATACAGTGTGTAATATTACAGCATTAAAAGCTTCTAGTGCGGTTATCATTCATTGTTAAATATCTATTTCTCAAATGACAACACATCCCGAGCTTCGGACACAAGTATTGAATCTAATGAAACATTGTGTTCTATTGCTTTTTGTTTCACTTCTTTCAACCATTTTTTGTCTGATTTAATTTTCTTTATCACATGAGCGACTCCTTTATCTACTCTATAAATATAAATGGTGTCTATAGGTGATTTAGAAAACACCCATGGAGGTCTTACAGGAAAAGTATTATACATACCTGCAAAATTGCTTCCAGACAAAAAAGTTGTCGCATCTGCATCTTCCCATATTTTATCTACCTGTATTAATGAAAAATCACCCAGTCTTCGCTGAATAGAAATATTACCTGGGGCAATGTAATAATCTCCATGCTGTACTTCTGTAGAGTCTGTCCTAAATTCACTTGTCCCTCTATTTTTTATGTAGTACTGCCAACCCCAATGCCCGGCAGACCACACTTTTTTATCTTTTGGAAGAGTCACCTTAGTTGCCATCTCTCTAAAATAGTCTGCATATTTCCAGTCTGAAACACCTAATACTGTTCCATACAAAACTGAGAACAGCACAATAAACACTATCAACTTATTAGGTATTCTTTTCATATCAATAGCACCAATAAAAAACACAAATGGAATCATCAATAACATATGTCTAGTGGCAATAAATGGCGCAAAGAGAAGAAAAAAGCCACCAAACCCAGCAAAGAACAAGGCAAAAATCATTTGATCACTCATAAAAAAAGTGAGTAATCCTTCTCTCATTTTTACAAAAGTCTTAACGGAGAAATAGAAACACACCACTATTCCTGAAGCTATAAAGACATAGGTGTAAGACATCACTGATTCTACCTCTAGACCTGAAAAATAATAGAATACTGGTATGGCAACTCCCAAAATGAGCATACTATAAATAAGAAGAATTGATTTTTTAATGTGTGGAATTAATAAGTCTGCCAAAAACAACATAGAAAATGGGGAGATTGCCCCAATACAGACTCCTATACTTATGGCTTCATCATACATTCCACCTATGGAAGAAGATCTATTCATGATATGGACGCCTCCATATTCTACATAATTCCAACATGACCATAAGCTGAGAAACAACATGGGAATTAATAACACCCACAGACTTTTGTAAGCTTTGTTTATTAGAATACAAAAAATCAAGATGACCACTATGGGTAACACAGCGTATTTGATCAACAATCCAATGGTAAACAACAATGATGCAACGAGGTAATTTCGAAAACTATTTTCTCTTTTGGCTTTTAGCAGATAATAACAAACGCCTAGTACTAGACTAAGAATGGGTAAGTCTGTCATTATGTTTTGATTAACGATTACCCCTGGGCAAAAGGCAAATAACATTAAAAATACTTCTCTATTCTTTAATCCTATGAGATCGATAATCTTACTAAAGAAAAAGAGTGTAAAAAAACCAAATATGGACTGGAACAAATGAAGAACAAGTTCACTCTCGCCAAACAATGCTGTAATCATTGCTAAGAAATAAAAGTACAATGGTGGCTGATTATAATCCGACATTGGTTCTGGATTCCAGTCCCAATTAATAAGTCCAGACATTGGTGTGAGTGGATGATTTCTTAAATGTGCTGCTGCCTCTAGATGAAAGGCATCATCCATATGAAAGGCTTTATTTATATTGAATAATGTAAGGATCACCCATAAAACCACTAAAAGTATTTGGGGATTGCTAAAAGAAAAAATATGTTTTTTTTGGTTCAACAATTGATTCATCACAAATAGTACAAATGTAATTTAAGAAGAAAAGATCCGTTGCACAATTAACCAGATAGTTACATTGAGACAATTCTCTCCAGAAATTGATTTATACCTACATTCTACCAAAACAAATAATATAGAACAGATAGCCCTGTCTAACACCAGACATATCAAACCAATCTAATATTCTACTTTTACGATTCGATCTAATATTTTAAACTATGATTTTAATTTTATTATTTATAGCGGCGTGTTTCCTTGCTTATAGTAATGGGGCAAATGATAATTTCAAAGGTGTTGCAACTTTATTTGGTAGTGGAACTACTGACTACAAGAAGGCTATCACTTGGGCGACTGTCACAACATTATCTGGTTCTATTGCAGCTATTTTTTTAGCGAGTAGACTGGTTAAAAATTTCTCAGGGAAAGGTCTTGTACCAGATACATTAATCCAATCTCCAGAATTTGCTATTTCTATTGCTTTGGGTGCGGCTGTAACTGTTTTCTTAGCCACAAAAATTGGTATGCCAATTTCTACGACTCATGGATTGGTAGGTGCTCTATTTGGCAGTGGGGTTGTAGCTGTAGGTAGCTCTTTTAATTTCGCAAAACTAGGCAGCACGTTTTTAATGCCTTTGATTGTAAGTCCTCTTATGGCGGCGGTCATCAGTTTAATCATTTACCTTATTTTTAGAAAACTTAGAAATATTCTTGGTGTAAGTAAAGAAACGGCTGTGGGTATTGGCAATGAATACAAACCTTCTACACAACTAAGCCACAGTCACAATAGTGTTGCTACTGCAAATCTTGAGGCTCATGCTACGCTTAAAGTAATTAATGCTCAGCATCAAACAGAACGATATGTAGGTGACTTCATTGGGGTGAACGCACAAAAACTATTGGACGGCGCACATTACTTAAGTGCTGGTGTGGTAAGTTTTGCTAGAGGATTAAATGACACGCCTAAAATTGTAGGGTTATTAATTGTGATCAATGCTTTAGATATAGAATGGGGTATGATTGCTGTAGCATTAGCAATGGCTATTGGCGGATTATTAAATGCTAAAAAAGTAGGTGAGGTAATGAGTAAAAAAATCACTCCTATGAACAGCGGACAGGGTTTTACTGCCAACTTGGTTACTGGACTTTTGGTAACAACTGCTAGTGTACATGGTCTACCTGTTTCTACTACTCATGTATCTGTAGGATCTATTTTTGGGATAGGGACGGTTACTAAAAAAGCAGATGTAAAGGTTATTAAAAAAATCCTACTGTCTTGGTTACTTACGCTGCCTATTGCTGCAATCTGTAGTGCTACTATCTATTCTCTTTTCCTTTATTTTAAATAGAGGCTAAAAGGTTAACTGAAACAGAACATAAAAGATCCTTAAAGAAGAAAAGGATGATCGAAAGACGGTTGTTAATAAAGAATTTTATATAATTTTACATCATGAATATTTCGATCAATATCCCTCAAGAGTCAAAAGCATGGATCTTTCTTTCACCACGTTTATTTAATGATAGTGAAGTCGCATTGATAAATAATGAATTGGAAGGTTTTGTAAAAACTTGGGAGAGCCACGGCACTCCTCTTAAAGGTTATTATGAGGTTATTGATAATCGTTTTATTCTTATTACGGTAGACGAGTCTAATCAAATGGCTACTGGATGTAGTATAGATAAGTCTGTTTCTATCATAAAAAAGCTAGAGGGTCTTTTAAACCTAAATCTTACAGACAGAGGTTTGGTAGCTTGGGAAAACGGTTCAGAAATAGAAACGGCTAATTTCAGCAACATCAAACCTTTGGTGGAAAACGGCACACTTACACCAGAAACTATTATCTACAATAATGCAATTTCTACTTTTGGTGAGTTATCTAGCAGCTGGAAAGTTGCTGCAAAAGATTCTTGGCTAAAAAGATATTTCTAAACGATTGCAATTTCGAACATTGTAACGGCATATCCAGAAACTGTCACATTATCGGTGGTAGTTTCTGACCACAGTTGCCCTCCACGCTTAGATACCTGTTCGGATTTAAGAGATGTTTTATTCAATTTATCGGACCATATAGGCGATACTATTGTTTGGGCAAACCCTGTAACTGGATCTTCTGGAATACCGGCATGAGGAGCAAATACTCTTAACACAAAATCTACTTTATCGGATTTGGAAGTTATGATAAGAGCTCTCTTCTCTTCTATTAATTTTCCATTATTTACTTCTACGGCTTTCACATCTTCTTCATTATCTAACAAAATCGTCAGCCAGCCCATATCGGAGATAAACACTTCTTTATCGGATGCGCTACAGTAATCCTGCGAAGAAAAGTCACTTAGTGTAGAACCTACCTTAGGAAACGTAAAGAATATTTTACTTTCTTCATTCCCCAATTTTATCTGCACACCATTATTCGCTATAAAAACCAATTCTTCTGCATCTTCTATTCCTTGCTCCCACAAAACGTGAGCTGTCGCCAAAGTAGCATGACCACACAAATCCACCTCTATGAGAGGTGTAAAATATTTAACTATTCGCTTATCATTATCTAACCAAGTAAAAGCTGTTTCGGACAAATTCATCTCGGCTGCAATATTTTGCATGTAATCATTTTCTAATGGTTTATCAGAAATAAAAACACCTGCTGAATTGCCCTTAAATTTTTCTTTTGTAAACGCGTCTACTTGAAATAATCTCATGTTTTAAAGGTATTGATTTATCAATTAGTTCTAAAGCTTTTGTTACTTTTACGTATGTTCACTCCTAAAACAAGGTTACTAATAATTTTCGGATGTACTATCCTTATTATTATCTCTATCTATCAGAATAAAATATATGCTGCGGTAGCTGCTCTATGTTTTGTTTCTATTACTCTATATGGATACATTAAACAAGGCACTGTCTATTTAGCTTATAAACATTTAAGAAAGGGAGAACATCAAAAAGCAGAAGAGGTATTGGGACAAACAAAAAAAATAAACTGGCTGTCTAAAACTCAACGTGCTTATTACCATTTTGTAGATGCTTTTTTATCGTTGGCAAAAGGAAAATTAGATGATTCGAAGTCTGCGTTTGAAGAGGCTATTAAAATAGGACTAAGATTAAGTAATGATACAGCTATGGCTTATGCCAACCTTGCTTCTATTCATAACAGGCAGAAGAATAAAGTAAAGGCTAGAGAGTACATACAGAAAGCGAAAGGACTAAAGGTTAAAAAGAATACGCAGTCTGAATTAGATAGACTAGATGCAATGATAGGATGAGTCATTTAACGATCGTACAGCCATACTTATCAAAAATAACTTCTCCTGAAGATCAATTGGATCAATCTATTCTAAATGAGATTTTAGAAAAGTTAGAACCTTATATTGCTAATCTTCTGAAAGGGAATATGAACGATGTATTCAGCCTCTTATATAAATTAGATGTTAGGGAAGAGAAGGTGAAATACATCTTATTTGGGGACCATAATCAACCTACTTCTAAGCTTCTTGCTGAGGCGATATTACAAAGAGAAATCGTTCGTAGAATTTATAGGTTAAAGTATTCTAGCAAGTGATAGACATCTTATATAGAGACGAACATTTTTTAGCTATTAATAAACCTCCTGGTCTTTTGATGCATCCATCTTCTATTGCTAGGGATGTAGAAGAAAATTTACAAGACACGCTAAGAGATCAGCTTGGACAAAAGGTATATTTGGTTCATCGACTAGACAGAAAAACTTCTGGTGTAGTACTTATTGCGCTCAATTCTAATGTTGCCAACAAATTAGCTATTCAATTTGCAGAGAAAACAATTTTCAAAACTTATTGGGCAATAGGAAGAGGTTATTTACAAAACGAAACAAATGTTACTAAGGCATTAGAAAATGACAATGGAAATTTACAAGATGCTGAGACATTATTTAAGCCATTAAAAACTACTGAACTAGATTTGGTCTCTGGTAAATATACCCAAACCCGTCTTTCGCTCATCGCATGCCACCCCAAAACAGGACGTACACACCAAATAAGAAGACATCTTGCTCATTTACGTCATTATATTATTAATGACAAACCTCATGGAGATTGTAAAGTAAATAAGGCGTTTAAAGAACAGTTAGGATATCAGCACATGATGCTCCATGCAAAAGAAATAACATTTAACCACCCTATTTCAAATGATACTATGTGTATAGAAGCTCCTTTTTTCGAACAATTCAATTCTTTACTAAAGCTATTCTAATTTAGTAGGGTACTTAAATACCTATAATATTCATATCCTTTGGCTTGTAATCTTTACTTACTAATAAAGGGGCAATCATAGATTGGATCAACTCCGACAATAGATCTATACTCCTTCGTTTGGCATAAGGTCTATGATAAACAATACTTATCTCTCTTACTGGTACTGGTAGTTCAAAATGAGAGGCTCTTATTTTTTTATCATCAGACATTAAATTATAATACAACTCTGGAATCAATGTAACTCCGCCAAATTTATCTATTAAGTTGATTAAGGTATCGAAGGAATTTGCTTCAAACTCCAAATTCTCCTCTTGTATGGAATGTTCTTTTAAATTACATACGGTAGAAGTCTGTGTTCTAAAACAATTTCCCTCTTCTAACATCCATACTTTTTTGTGATATAAATCTTCTGGGGTAGAATATTTTTTAGCCTCTCCTTCTAACCCATAAACCATCATAGATTCATAATAAAGAATATTCTCTTCAAACAAATTATCATCTAATGGGGTTGCTAAAATACCTAAATCTATTTTTTCTGATATTAGTTGATTCTTTATATCTTCTGTAGTAATCTCAAATATTTTAAGTTTTAGATCAGGAAAGTCTGTCAATAACATGGGTAAAATCAATGCTAATAAAGAATTGGCAACTGTAGGAATAACACCAATTTTCAACTCCCCAGACAATTCATCACTTTCTTCTTGACCTATATGAATGAGTTCATTCCTTTCTTTTAAGATCTTTTCTGCAAAAATGAGTACTTCTAGACCTTTCTCTGTGGTCTTTACTGGCTTTTTACTCCTATCGAATAAGACAACGCCTAATTCTTCTTCTAATTTTTTAATCATCGCACTTAATGTAGCCTGAGAAATATTACAGCTCTCTGACGCTAAACCAAAGTGCTTTTTTTTATCTACTGCAATGATGTACTCTAACTGCTGAAAATTCATGATAGATATTACCTATATATATAATAGATTTATTCGATTGTTTCTAACAAATGTAATCAATACCTTTGAATTATAAATAAAGTAAAAAACTAAAAAAAATAATAGACATGGCATTTACAGGTAGAAAATTTCCGAACATTGACGTACCAGCAATGAATGAAATGGGAGAAACTTTCACTCTTAACGTATTGGAAGAAGCGGTAAAGAATAAGAAAAAAGTGTTATTATTTTGGTATCCAAAAGACTTCACATTTGTCTGTCCTACTGAGCTTCACGCTTTCCAATCTGCTTTGGGTGAGTTCGATAAAAGAAATACAATTGTTATTGGTGCATCTTGTGACAGTGCAGAAGTACACTTTGCATGGTTAACAACTCCAAAAAACAATGGTGGTATAGAAGGTGTTACTTACAGCATTCTTGCAGATACAAACAGAAACCTTTCTGAAGTATTAGGCATCTTAGATGCTCACGAAACAGTATTTAACGAGGAATTAGATGAGTTCCAAAAAGTAGGTGACAATGTTACATATAGAGCAACTTATCTTTTAGATGAAGAAGGTACTGTTTTCCATGAAGGAATAAATCACATGCCAGTAGGTAGAAATGTAAATGAGTACTTAAGACTAATAGATGCTTATGCTCACGTACAAAACCATGGCGAGGTTTGTCCTGCAAACTGGGAAGAAGGTAAAACAGCTATGTCTGCAGACAGCAAAGGTGTAAAAGATTATTTAAGCAATAACTAAAATTTAAACAATAGGATTATGTTTCAAGAATTAACAACAGATACACTACAAGATATTGTAAAATCAGAAGAAACTGTACTTGTACAGTTCTCGGCAGGATGGTGCGGCAATTGTCGTATTATGAAGCCAAAATTTAAAAAGATGGCTAATGATCACGAATCGGTATCATTTTTAGTTGTCGATGCAATGAACAATCCTTTGTCTAGACAATTAGCTAGCGTAGATAACTTGCCTACATTTGCGGCTTTTAAAGGAGGAAAACTTGTCAAACAAGTGCAAACAAATAAAGCTGACACTTTAAAAGAATTTGTAGATGAGGTTACCAATAATTAAGCACGTTCACGAGTTCATCAAAGAACAAGACCAAGATTTCGTAATAGAAACGGTAATGGTTTTGGAACATTTAGCCGAAAGTGAAGCCATCACAGATGAGGAACTAGACGTTATAGGTGAACTACTTTCTAATATGCAAGGAGCATTAGAAGTAAGAAAATTGGTCAAAACTGGTCAAACAGAGAAACAAGCCTTAAACACTTTTATGAAACAAGTGTTAGGGTCAATAGATAAGTAAATTAAAAAGCCGCTTCTATAAAGAAGTGGCTTTTTTGACTATCTCTTAAAGTGTATAAAATTTAGGATTAAGAGGTTGGATATACAAATATCCAACCTCTTTTTATTTACTTGACTTTATTAATTGTATCTACAAACTGCTGCAATATATTAGTCTTACCATCTTTTGCTTTCACCACCATTTGATAACTAAAATTATCTTTGTTAAACTTCATTCCAGACAGTTCAAAAGAATCATAATCTACCATTAGATCACTAAAGATAGAAGGTATATCAAAATCATTCCTGTCTAAATATTTTTTCACCTTTATAAAGTCTGCATGTACAATGCTATTTCTATTTTTAAACTTCTCTTTGACTACTTTATTTACTTTCCCATTATTTCTCGACAGTTCTAGCAAACGAGCACCGTCATTACTCATAGCGATCACTCCATTCTTTAAGGTCACATAAAAGCCTACATCTTCTCCATCATGACTACTAAACACTGTTTCATCTTGAAAACTATAAATACCTCCTGCTCGTTTTTCTAATAACCCCAACTGTTCTAAAATCCTAGTGATTCTACCCCATGTTACAAGATCATCTGTACCTAGTATGATAAAATAACTTGGCCTTTCTTCTGTTATTGTGGTATCGTTTGATACATAGTTATACTCATCGTCATAGTAATAATCGGAATATGTTTTTGTGTATTCATTGGTACCATCTACAAAAGTAAGTGCTTGCCCATTAAAAATTTTGGCCAATGCTTGTTCATCTACCCCTAGCTTCATCAGTTCCCATGACTCTAAAATGATTGTATCTAGCCTAGGCATGCCTACAATCATACTTTTAAATGCTCTTTCATACTCTGTTGCCAGCTCGGGATAGTTAAAGGCAAAACCAGAATAAGCTGGAGATGATGCTGGTAAATATGACAATATCTTATCATCTACCGCTACATCACTCACTCTTTTACTAAACTCATATAGTTCCTTATTTGTATAAACAGTAACATCCATAATAGCTTTACCGTTATTCAAAAAAACTTCCATCAAAGATTGAGAATCATCATACATAGGAAAATTTGCGTAGGGCATCCATTCTGCTTCAAAAAAATCATACAACTCCATGTTCAGCTCATGAAGCATCGTCCCTCTACCAAACTCTACAATAACTTCGTTGTTCACCCAAAAGGCAACATCTGCAACTGACTCATGATACCTATTTAGAGATTTTATAGAGGTGTAATCAAGCCCTGTTAATATTTTTTTACTGAGTATAGCATTATCTATTAGTTCATAATTTCTCAGGTATCTAATTTCTCTATATCTGTCTGCTTCATAATAATCGTCGTCATCTTCTGTAGATTCTACAACGTCATAATAATCTATTTCTCTCGCTTCTTCCTGAATATAAATCGGCTCATCTGAAACTTCTTCAACAACTTCCTCTTCAACAACAGTTTCTTCCTCTTCAGCAACAGTTTCTTCTTCCTCTATTACTTCTTCTATTTCTTCTATAACATCTAGCCCTTCTTCTTCTTTCAGTCGACGAATTTCGTCTCTATAATCTTGTTCACTACCATACGAGCTGGTATAATCTTCTGCATCTCTTTTATCATCTACTAGCATCTTATCATCATATACCTCTACAGCAAATGTCTTGATGACTAACAAGGTTTTTTCATCTGTAAAAACTCTATTCTCTTCAATAATTAATATTCCATCTTTTTCTGTAAATGGAGGAATGGCTACTTCTATCTCGTCTTCATTAGCCATATTGACTATTAAATTCTGTTTGAATTTTTGATAATCCGTAAAATCGACAGTAAATATGGCAGATATAGCTTCCCCTTCTTGAACAACGGTTACTTCGTAAGAAGTATAGTCTAAGCCATTATCTTCTGGGTGATTAATTATTGAACCTAAATATCTTGGTAACTGAACAGATTCCTCTAATACACTTAAAAACTCTTTGGAAACATCTTCTTTTAGCTCTATATCTTCTGGAGAAGAATTAGACACTTTTTGTTCTATTTTCTTAATGTTCAGCTTTGCTTTTGCTAAAATATTATCATTACTTAATTTCTGATTTTGCGAGAAACAAAAAACAGATAAAAAGGTAAATAGAGTGAATATAATTATACGTGAATTCATAATAATGTTATTTAGAAATTAAAGGTATGGTCATATTACAGTTATAACAAGGTTTTACAATCAAATATGCCTTTTTACCTAATTATGAAATGATTAAAGCACGTTATGGGTTAAACCTAGTTTCTACTGACAAAAAGGCAATCACTTTTTGTCGATAGATTTATTCAGCAAAAAGAGGATTACTTAGGAAAGTATCATCTGTTAATGTTTTTAAGAAAATAATAATTTTCTCTTGCTCTGACTCGGTAAGTGCTATACCCAATTCCCCGTTAGGTTGTATAAGTTCTTCGTCTAGTGTAGCCGACTCTTTTACTCCTGAGGCATAATGTTGCAACACTTCTTCTAATTTACTAAAAGCTGCATTATGCATATAAGGACCTGTTATTTCTACATTCCTCAAACTAGGCACTTTAAATGTTCCGTTATCTTCTTCTTGTTCTGTAATTGCTCCTCTACCCAAATCTATAAAGGAAGATGAAATACCATTGTTACGATGTGTTTGATCTGTAAACAGCACCCCAGAATGGCAACTAGCACAATTAGCTTCGAACAATGTCATACCTTCTAGCTCATCGTTAGAAAAATTAGCAAAATCAGAAACGTAACCTTCGTCGTACTTACTCTCCGCAGAAACCATTAGATTCATAAATTGACTCAGTGACTTCAGCATGTAAGCAGAGGTAATGGTATCTATATCAAATGCTTTATTAAAAAGTCCTCGATATTCTTCAGACTGATTTAGCTCATACAACACATTCGACAAGGTATTATTCATCTCAAAATCTGCTTCGATAGCATTAACGGGCACAAAGTCTAAGTTCACAACTCCTCCATCCCAGAAAAACTCTCTATTGAAAGCTAAATTCATAAGAGGTGGTGCATTTCTAGTTCCTTCTCTGTTATCCACTCCTATACTTACAGGGTGTTGCTTAGAGTCTGCAAACGCCAATCCATGCAAATGACAATTGTTACATGACACGCTTTTATCTACAGATAAAATAGGATCATAAAACAATTTTCTACCTAGCAAGAACCCATCTTCTGTAATTGGGTCTTTATCTAGGTCATATTCCAAATCTGGAAAATGATCTGGCTTTACAAAAGCATATTCACTTACTATTGGATTGTTACCATCATCCTCTGTTTTACATCCAAATAAAATAAGAACAAGCGCGAGATAACTTAATATCCCACGCTTGATGATGTATTTTTTATTGATGTACATGATCTACAGCAAACATATTAACTGCTGGATCTGCAAACGACGCACCTGCTTTAGGAGAGTGAACAGAAAAATCAGTAGAAAAGTCAATATCAGCATCGTCATAAATTTTCGATACATCTGTATTGATATGAATACTTGGATCAAGAGTCTCAGAAATCAATATAGGAGTACCAAAATCTAAAGAAACTGTCCTCAAATTATTCACAAATGTATCATTATCTACGACATCTTTCCATCCGCCCATATGAAGCGCAGTTTGGTATTTCGCTTTTGCTCGACCACTAAATTCACCTGCTTCTTGTAACGAAGATGAAGAAAGTCCTTCTAACAATACAGAAACATAACCTGCATTCCAGTTCCAAAAAGGAGCAGTTAAAACATCTAATACACCACCAGAAGCACCAGACTCTACACCATCTTCTGCAACACCTAATGTAAATGTAATGTTATCATATGTACCTGTTGGAATATTTTCTAACTCAAAGCTATATGTCGAGTTATCTCCAGCAATAATTCTATAATATCCTTTGGCGTCTGCAGCAGAAACTTCTATTTCATCTGAATATGACTCTCCATTTGGCCCAGAAAGCGTAAATGCTGTTGCATAAAAACTAAACTCAGAGACATTATACTCTTGACCACCAGTAGTCATATAATTGTAAGTTACTGTATCTGTCAATTCACTTAGTTTAAGAGCTTCATCTCCTACTAATGGCTCAAACTCTACCACAAAAGCACCTCCTGTAACCTCATTCTCATCTACTACATCTACGTCATCTTCTTTACACGCAGAAAATATCATTGTTGCACTTAGTGCCAATAATGTTGCTTTAATTAATTTCATTCTTTTGATTTTTTTGATTTTGTATTAATTTATAACTCTTACTTAAGTAAGACGGATTTGTATTTAACGAACACCCATCAGAATACCAGTATCTGGTAAATTATATCATCTAACATAAGGTTGTCAAGAAAAACCCTAAAGCATCATTTACAAAATAACACCAGCATTTCTCGCAAATCCCTACGTTCTTAATAAAAACAAGAGCTTATGATAATCGAATGGGTTTTCGTTTAATTTATTTAAACAATGGGAGGTGGGCAGTCTATATCTAATAAACACTGAGAATCTGAGGCTAAATAATTAAACCTAACCTGTTTTAAACCATTAATAAATCCCCACGGTTTACCGTAACTCATTACATAAAAATTATGATCGTTTTTCTTCTCTAGTTTAGTCTGTTTCTTATTATCAAGATCTTTGGTGGGCGAAGAATTGTCTTCTTGGGCTTCTTCCAATTTTCTTTTTAGATAACAGTGCCCGTGGCAATCTAAGTCAACATCTTCTTTATTGACACAAAAATCTGCTATTATATCTTCTGTATTTACATGATAATCTACTATTAAAACCATTGGTTTCGATAGTGCCCAAACATAAATCAGAAGAATTATAAAAGCAATATTTCTCATTCTCAGCACAAATATAAATATTTACTTCGCCAATTCTATTAGAAACCATCTCCAAGTTCGCCCTTAAAAGCATAGAACAATTTTAAATAAGCTTTAATACATAAACTCAAAAGCACTTTTATAAGCTTCAACGGACTCGGCATAAGCCAAAAAATCTGTATAAAATTTATTATTGCCCAATGTTGCTGAGTCTCCTATAATGACCAATTTCTTTTTGGCTCTGGTCATCGCTACATTCATTCTTCTAAGGTCGGAAAGAAAACCAATCACTCCTTCTTCGTTACTACGTACCATAGAGATATAAATAACATCTCGTTCCTGTCCTTGGAACGAATCTATGGTATTAATAGAAACATCATACGAAACAGTTATCTCTTCGCTCAATTGCTCCTGCAAGGCTAGAACTTGAGCCTTGTACGGACTTACAATCCCTATACTTGTATTGATATCGAATTTGGGATCACTAAGTAAGATATTTAAATGTTTCTCTACTAGATCTCGCTCTCCTTTATTTTCTAGACTTCTACTCTCTGCGCTTTGTTCTTCTTGGTAGCCTGTCCCTGCGGTATCTATAAACTCTATTGGTGTATTGGAATAAACTTCTAAATCTTCTAATTGATGATTTGCTACAGATTCATGTGCTCTTAACAATCCTGCATAAAATTGTTTATTGGAAAACTCCATAATCTGATTGTTCATTCTATATTGAACATTCAAAAGAGAAACTTCTGGCTGATTCTGAATACACTTCTCTATCAATGTAATATCTAACCCTTCTTTCTGTGCTTCTTTGGATTTTACCGTAGGCGGCAACTGAAAAGGATCTCCTGCTAAAACCACTTTCTGTGCTTTAAGGATTGGAATCCAACAGGCTGGCTCTAATGCTTGAGCGGCCTCATCTATCACAACAGTTTTAAACAACATACCGTGTAAGTACTTATGATTAGAACCTACCAGAGTAGTACAAACTACTTGTGTTTTGGTTAATAAATCTTCGATGATAAAGTTTTCTAACTCCACAGCTTCTCTAGCCATAGATTTAGCTTCTTTGTACATCTGCTTGCGTTGTTCGCGTTCCGAACTACCAAAGTTTCGCTTATACTTAGATGCCAAAGAACGTAGTTCTATAGCTTTGCGCTTTGCTAGTTTTATTTCTTTGGATCTTCTATGTTTAGATATTTTCTCATCAAGAGTCAAATCCATAATTTCTGGATCTATTCTAGAAAGGTTGCCCAATCTTAGGGTGTCTAGTCCTTGTTTACTTAGCTTCTCTGCGAGCAAATCACAAGCCGCATTGGATGGTGCACAAACCAATACTTGCTTTTCCCTTTTTACCAGCTGATTGATCGTTTGAACCAATGTAGTTGTTTTCCCTGTACCTGGAGGCCCATGAATCACAGATATATCTTGAGCATTTAAGACTTTATTCATCGCATCGTTCTGCGACTGATTTAAGTCTGGATGTTCTATTGCTTCGCTACCATCGAAATATAAATCTGAGTTACCCAGACTTTTATCCATTAGCTCTCGTACACGCTTATTATCTTTATCTAGTAATTGTTCTATTGCTCGATCCATCTCTTTATAAGATTTCTCATCGAACATTAGATTTATCCCTATACTGCTGCTATGTACCCAACCTGGGAAATCATCTTTATTTAAAATGATTTTTAGTCTATTCCTCTCTGCCCAATGGATCGTACCTGTCACATTATCGTACTGGCTATCTCCATTGACCAAATAAATACTTGCTTGCTTACCTGCCGAAAATTGATGTGGAACGTCTATGAATTTGGTTCGTTCTACGATCAAATATGGATAATCACCTATTCCATAACCAGAGTCTGTGATTTTTAATGGTTGCCAACAAACCCCTTTGAATCGCCTCTGCTCTAGGGTAGAATTCTTAATAAACTTATTATACAGCTCAAAATCATCTCTCTTCTCAAGATTGATCAAATTCTTTAACCTATATACTTCTTCATCTATTCTATCCATCCACAAGTGGCTTTTTATTATTTTACTAAAAATAACAGAAAGAAATTGCTAAATGTTTTAATTCCAAAATTTAATTATTGAGGATAGTCTTTCATGCTCTAAAGATCATACCTCAAACCTATATTACCACCTATATTTGATTGGAATATTCTTGTAACAGATTTCGATTTTAAATATTCGAAGTAAGGTCTTAACTCAAATTGAGCATGAATTTTAGAGAAAAAAGCATTTGAATTACTCCATCTAACATCTAAACCTATCGGCACATATACAGATGCCATAAATACATTTTCTACTTTGTGATTTTTCGGAAAGTCTCCCAAAACAGTACTAGTAATACTAGTACTATTGGTATTATATATATAATCTCTATCCCCTTCAATAACTCCTAGATTATCATCAATCGAAACTGTATAATCTGAGCTATAATAGGAAGATCCCTCAATGTCTAAAACATTATTAAACGTAGAGCCAATAGTAAAACCTATTCCTGAAAAAAAACTGATTTGCTGATTACTCTTATTCGTTCTAAATAAATAGGATCCATTTAAACTAATAGATTCCCCATAGAATCTAACAAGATATTCTTCTACCTGAGATGAATCCTTTACAATCATTGTTGTACCATCGTTTATTATAGTGTCACGTGTACCTATTCTGGTTCTGTTATATAAACTTATATAACCGTGGTTCCTTTTTTGATACGAGGCCCCTACTCTTACTACATGTTCCAAAACACCTTTCGACTTATTCTTATTTTGTTTTTTAAACTCGAATAATAAGTCTGTATTCAATGGCACAACTCGGACATTATCACTACTATTAAAAGTAAAAAAACTTGTACGACCAGATCTATTCATTGATAACCTACCACCCGAAATCCCATAAAACAAATCACCACTCAAAATTTCAGGTGCGCCCTCCATTTCCATCAAATCAGAATAATAGTATTTGGATTCATATGGCTTACTCAAAGACTTACCTGTAAAAGCAGAAACAGAACTCAACTTCCATTTACTTGTTTTTGTACTGTCTTGAGCATTGGTCATTACACTCACAAATAAGCAAAGTAATGCGGTTAAAAGGTTTTTCATCTAAGAAAAGTACATAAATCTAAACCCATAACCTAAAAACCTTACTTCTAGATTTCACATCTTGTTTCTATAACTAGGTCAAAAAATAAAAAAGGACTATCCCTCATATTCTTTTGGTATATACTTTACTTTTCCATAATTGGTAAACATCAATTCTTCATCTAATAAAGCACCGCTTCTGAATTTAGCATTTTTCGTTCTCCAAATCTCATTTGTACGAAAAAACTCATCCTCTTTTTTTATAAACCTATGATTCTTTTCAAACACATGATAATTAAAATCTAGCTCTTCATTTATACGAATCTCTCCTTCCAACAATTTATCTGTAAGCCATAAATTTATTTGGAAAGTGTAAGCAGTATTATTAGTCAACTGAAAATCTAAATAATTATAAAAAACTGTTGCACCACTAGCAAATGGTAACACTCTACCATCATCTGGAAATGGATCAAAACTATGGTGATGACGCTCGTTAATTGTCAATGGTGAATGTAAAGCTAACCAATGCATCAGATTT
>JAYJMJ010279666.1:0-11840 GCA_036873875.1 Laminaria ephemera
GGTGCTCAGAAGGTCGGCCTTTTGCCCACCTTCTACTATGTCGGCAGAAGGGGGGGGTCCCGTCCACCCGTGTACTACTGCTGCAGCAAAGTATTTACAACAACGTGGATCTCGAATTCGGCAAACGGTAGATAGATGACGTGCAAACTCGTGCTAGGGAAGAGGTAGCGCCCGAAGCACTTCAGGCAGCCCCCTCTCTTGGGGTGCTATTGGCTTAGCCTGATGCACAATCCCCATGGGGTAGTTACCAAACGCAAAACATATCCTATTGGCTTAGCCTGATGCACAATCCCATGGGGCAGTTACCGAACGCAAAACATTGAAAAATACACATCGGATCGGACGATATTGGGAAGCTCGGTCGAGGAGCTCCGCCGGTGAGAAATGTTTTCGGACGCGTTCTACGATAGGAGTAGCATTTTTGTGCTAAAATAATTTCTGAATAACGGGGCTCCTTAACCCACAATAGTCAGAATGTCAAGTCTTGTTTTGCAATATTATTCGAGGTATACCTACTGTAGGGCATGGCACTTTTCATTGGGATGCGCTATGATAATTGTTTCTCGCCATTTAGGTTTGGGTGAGGTGTAGAGCTCCTCAAGAAAGGAGCCTCAGAAAATGTTTGGTGCACCTCTGCTGTAGCGAGTCTGCGCTCAAAAGTGCAACCCCTACCCTCGTCGGCAATTACTGTAGTAGTACTGTAGGGCATGATGGTGTCCCCTCATTAGGGTGTTACTGCCCCTATTGAAAGAGCCTTGTCCCGCCTATTTTATCACCAACCACCATGGCGAGGCACGCAGCTACTTTAGACCGCCTATTACAAAGAAAACGCGCTTAACACCAGGAGCATGTGCTTAACACCAGAAACACGTGCTTGCGGTTCAAGGCGCCTGGCCAAAGGCAAACTATACTGTTGATGTACAGGCTGGTTTAGGAAAGCTCAAACTGAGGAAGTCATTATTAATAGAGCCGTTTCACGCCTGTTTGGAACGGATCCGGACTGAACTTCGGACACGTGTTCTTTGCTGTAGCTTCTTACCCCGTGGTGTTCGCCAGCGTCCGCGATATCCGCCACGCCGGTATTAAGCCGATGCTTCCGGAGACAGCGCTGCCGGTTGATGCATCCTGCACTTCAGGTATATCGCCCTCGACGAGCACCCAACCTTGGAGTTTCCAGAGTCTCTCGCGCCCTTTGAGCAAAGCGAGGGTGCTTCACCGCTTTTGTGTTCCATCGGGTACCTCGATTTAAGAGCACCCCATGGCAAGCCGAAACAAGCGCTGTTAACAACGCATTGTCGTTATCTATAGTGAGCAACATGTGTTTTTTAGTGTGGCGGGGCATGCCAATTTGACTGCTCTTATGTCCCGAATGCTCCATCTTGGGTTATCTTAAATCGGGGTCTCCACTGCAATCGAAAGGACACGTCAAGACGGGCAGAACAAGGATCTACTGAAACGCGACTGCCGCTGGTACTGTCCTTGTATATTAGCGCGGCTGCGCGGCCTACTCTTCTTGGACTTCAGCCCCGTTTAGATCATATCCCCCGTAGGTCATCCCTGATGGACCACAGCTTTGGCAGGTCGAGGCAGGCGATGTCACGCTTCCAGCAGGAGTATCGCGCTATAATGAGCCCTCCGCTACGCCACGAGCAGAGGCCTCTCAAAGCCGTGGCAGGTGGTTGGAAGCAACTTGGCTGCCCAAGTTGCGGGGGGGGTAGGGGTCGCGTCAACGACGGGGTGTCTGGGTGGCTCGGCCGTGGGTGCGGGCTCCTTAGTAATAGCCAATGATATATTCAGGTCGGCGTACGGGCTCCTTTGTTTTACATGACGACAGACATATCCAGGCCGGCGTCCGGCAATTCGTAAGGGCTCAGGTGTGTTCATCGTTCGCGGGGAACTGCGCCGTCGTCGACGCCGTGAACTGTTGTTCTGAGGTGGTGGTCGTCTAGAGGTTCTGTGCGATTCGAGGTGACACGTGTCGAGTATCCAGCGGCTGGATCTCAGTAGTGAGAGGGACAGTACCGCTAAAGGTAACTGCCGATGAAGGTCGGAGCATCGTGGCAGAAACCCGGACGATTCCATGGCCGCTCGCGCGAAAGGGACCGGATGATTCCATGGCCGGTCGCGCGAAAGGGACTGCCGTCGTCGCTTGTCGTCTAGAGGAGGTAGAAGTCTCCGGTGGAGGCACGAGAGTCGGAAATAACCCGGGGTTTTCACGGGTCATGGCCCGTCCCGCGGGTCGGGTTGGGAGGTTCCCAAAGTCTTGTGGGGCGAGTCGGGTCGGGTCAGGAAGTATTCGAAATCTCACGGGTCGGGTCGGATCCGGTCAGCAGGTTTTCAAATCTCACGGGTTGGATCGGGCCACCCTGACCCAATCAGACCTGCGAGAAGTGACCCGACCCGTGAATACAGTCCTGGAAATAACCTCTGCGACGAGCCGCTATGGCTTTCACGGGACAGTAGATATCTGCGTGCTTATGCTGTTGTAACTCCGTGTGGTAGCTGTGCCGCAGTACCAGGCATATCGGTATATAAGGTGTCGTTTCAGGCTGCTCCCTAAAAAAATGTGTTTGATTGGTGGATAGCTGGCGAATGGTGAAATTTGATTGGATGGCCGCCGCGGGTCCAAACAGGACGTTTCATTGTGGGGCCTCTTTAGACAAAATGGAACCCCCAGATGAGTTCTTGAAGTTCAGATTTCACACACATACTACACTGCTCCTACAACCCACACGTGCTGCAGCTGAGGGCGCTGTGTGTGGAACGTGCTGTCGGTCACCCTTCGTGACACGTGGAGACAATAGGTGCGTCCATGGCTGGTGTTTATGCAGCGTTTGAATGATGAAGCCTTCTGTATCCGTCTCAAACCTACTGCCGCGTTCTGCGATCATGTTTGCTCCAGCCCTAAGGGCCGTGCCTGGTATGCTGCTGCTATAGTCTTTCTTGCACCCTGATCCCACCCAGAAGTGATTCCAGCCGGACCTGAGCCCTCCAAACTGACCCCGGGCATACAAGTAGCCGCCGGCAGGGCCCACGACGCACCTTGACACCACGCCGACCAAAATGGAGGGCCGGCAGCAGCAAAACGAGGGTCGGCCACCAGCCACACAGGCAGCAAACAATTTCTCGAACACAGTACAGCGTACATACGTGGAACGGTACCACTGCAAGTCATGATTTAGATGCGGGCAAACGACACAAATGCTTCGAGGAAAACACATGAACATACTGAACGCATTGTTGCGTGAGCTCGGTGCTTCGCAGTCGGTTACCATATCATACAAGTGTTATGTTGTGTAAATACGGTAGCCCTCACAACTTTCCCGTGCTCGGATTGTATGCGTACAGCAGGAGACTTTACCGGTACCTGGTACCGGCAACGAAATATCTCGTCAGCTCTGCGGTTGGAACCACGTCTTCCCGAATTCCATTTCGTCGAAAAAGCCCCGCAACACGCAACACACCCCGCCGCTATACTAAGTGTACTGCCCATCGAACAGCCAGTAATGCAGGGTCTAGCTTGAGACGTTGGTACTGTACAGCGGGTTAAGTTTTGTGTTCCTTAGGATGGCACCCCAACACACACCCAAACACTCAAAAGCACCGTTCGGAGCTTGGTGGCTGTCGCACAGAGAATACCTTGCAATAAGGCTGCTCTTGGGCCGTGGTTGCCACGAAGTCAAGAGCTTGAGGGGCGGTGTGATACAGACACAGCTGATGCAGCAGATAGCATAGCGAAAAACATATCTTAAAACGCTGGAATTGTGGGTTTCGATGGTCCTGCACGACTACGTTTCTCGGCGAGAAACACTTCCCACTAAAAGAGCCAGCTCGCGCGACTTCGGATGCCCCAGAGCACGTGCCATATACCCGGACCGCGTACGGGCAGGGCTCCTGCATGCCCTGCAGCCGGATGTTTGATAACGTAATCGCAACCGTCGGAGAAGAGCACGCAAATGTGCGACAAAGGTGTCTTTTGTCGGTAGTGCAAAATACACCACCGGTCGTGTATTTAATTGACACACCACCGGTGGTGTATTTAAGCGATATAAACACCACCGCCGCTCAATCGCCGCACACGGCTCTGACGGGCACAGAACTAGCACTAGCCGGGGCGTGTTGCGATGGGCTAGGGCTATCGTGGAAGGCATCGTGGAGCCGAAACGGGCCAGCACTCTAAGAGATGCGTGCGTGCCGCCATGTTTTGTGTTGTGTGTATTGTCTTTACATTAGACCGTTCTTTCTGCCCAAGGACAAAATCAGTACACCCAGTGTCCGTCCTGATTCTTCATCCTAGAGAGATTCATGGTATAACCTATGTAGTCAGAGACTGTGAAACAAAGGAACCAAAAATATTCGCAATCTTATAAAGTAAAGCAAATGACATGTCAGCATACCGGGCACGAAGAACACGACAAAACGAGCCAAGAAGAAAAATAGGAACTACCGGGTCGAAAATAAAACCGGACAACCAGAAGGACTCTTAAAATGAGACAAAAAAAAATGAAAAACGCGAGGAAATCAGACGAAGCAAAAGAAGTGCTCTCTCTCTCTCGTGTATGTTCTCTCTTTGAAGTGTCGCGTAGGCTGTAGAAGAGTCTTGAGCATCTGAACCAACACCAAGAAGAAAGGGAAAAAGAAAGGGGAAAAAACATGTATGCGAGTGTATTGGCGGTGGTGTATTTAAGCATATATATTCACCTTGCTTGCCGCACGCGAAGGACTCGCCGGTGTGTATGCTGTCGTCTAAGGCTAACACTGTAGCTATCGTAGAGCCAAACCGGGCCAGTACTCCAGGAGATACTGTACCTGCTTGCCTGCGCGCGGGCTTGCGTTAGGGGCGAACACTCACCGACCACAGCCCATACATAGAAGATGCCCTGCGTGCCGCAGACAAACACTTATCTCCTAGGATACTGGCCCGTTTTGGCTCCATAATAGCTTCTGTGATAGCCTTGGGCCGTGACAAACAACTCCTGCGAGTCATTTGCCCATTCGAAGTGCGAGCGGCAACTAAGAAGCGGGAATATGCAGCGGTGGTGCATTTACACTTAACTGGAATACAAGCTAAACTGCCAAACATTCACCGCTTGTGCACGTGGCAAGCGCGTTTTTCCTGGAGTACAGGCCCGTTTTGGCTCCACGGTAGCTTACATGAAAGCCCTAGACCAAGCCAACACAACCCGGCGAGTCCTTCGCCGTACGACGTCTGCGCTACATGAGTCCCCCTTTTCTCTCGTGTCGGCGAGTCACAGGTCGACAGTGGAGTGCCCGGGGTACACCAATCAAAAGAGGGCACGACCTGTCCAAAAAGTTACTTTCCCGCCCGAGGTCAGGACGCCCTTCGAGGGGTGCAGCACCTGTGTTTGCCTCACATTCTCCTGTCCGACACTAAAAAACGTTTAGCTACCTACCTCCCACAGCATGCGTACCCAGTACCTTCCTCAACAACATTCCTTACTGTTGGCCGCGCCTACCTCGTACAGTTTGCTTACCCAATACCATTCCCAATAGTATTCCTTACAATTGGCCGCCTACCACGTACAGTATGCGTACCCAGTACATTGCCCACTAACGTACGTTACAGTTTGCCGCTTATCGTGTACAGCATGCGTATCTAATACCATTCCAAAAACATTCCTTGCAGTCTACCGCCTACCCCGTAGAGCATGCGTAACCAATGCTGTTGCCAGTAAAACGCCTTACAGTTCTACCGCCTCAAGAGCCTCCCATCTTCCCATACTCACACTACCTGTAATACGTATCCTTTCCAAGCGCAGGATCCTGTGAACAACTGCGGGGCGCAAGCACCAATAGCACACATACCATTATATTCCTAGGCCCTGCAATGGGAGGTACGTTGTTACAAGTCAGTCCTTTTCATGGGTTGGGTCACTTCTCGACCCGTGAGATTTGAAAACCTCCGGACCCGGCCCCACCCGACTCGTTAGATTTCTAACACTTCCTGACCCTACCCGACTCGACCCGCGAGATTTTGATAATGCCTTGACCTGAATCACGGGTCGGGTCACGACCCAAAAAACAATATGTTTGTAATTCTCCTCGGTTGTCACGTCCTCGACGTACCCTTTGCTGCACAGCTTCCGCACTGATTGATGCCGTGCTCGTGTGCCACCCAATATGTCACATGGATCACGCTCGCTCTTGCCCTCTCTTGAAAAACAGCTACTTCCCGTGTCCCTTCTTGGGTTCTACAACCCCGTCTACAATACGCTCTCTACTTGTACTGCTGCTGCTGCTGGTGTCATTGCTGCTGCTGCTGTGGCAAGAAGCTTTCTCTTCAATTCGGCGCAACGAGCAGCCTGCGGAGACGATGACTAAACGGCGGGCCAAGGTTACAAAAAGGGAAACCTCTCAAAAACGTAGAAGGTGGGCACCCTCCCTAACTTCGTAAATGCTGGTATGAATTGTAGCCGTAGTTGTATCAAATGAATCCTGTACGTCTTTAAAAGCCTCTTGTTTCGTAGGGCTAACATTTCTCCTGGTGGCATGTCTCCTCGCGGTGTCAATTTTCGGCTTTAAAGGGCGAGCTTGTGAATATGCCACGCAGCATGCAGTGGGATTGCTTGGCATGCTTGCACCGTTCTGATAGCGCGTAATTTGTTTCTTACGATCGTCAGGGTCGGAGCGCTAGCCAAACGCACTGAAGGAGGCGATATTCCAAGCCGCACACGGGGCGAGAAGGGCAGGTTGGAGTTGCTCCGATAAGTTGGAGTTGCTCCGTTTGTGAGTTTTTCTTTGTTCTTCCAAGAGTAAGCAGACCTCGGTGGGCCTGTGCTCGGACAAAGGTGCCTCGTTCGCTAATATATGTATGCTGTTTGATGTGGCCTGATTGAACAAGCCTCTCAAATGAAAAGCATACTCTCCGACTGCTCGACATTCAGGAACGAGAGCCACATACCGAGCACTGCGACTACAAAGGCGGGATCTTCTGGAGTGGAATTTCCGCATCATACCAACCGAGGCGTCATGATCATGCTGGTGGAACTACTACCCAAACAGTATGTGTTTTTCGCCGGCGTCTCGAGGGAGTGGGGAAGAGCTTGGGGGGACCTCCCATAACGTACGTAAGCCATATCGGCCGACACAACTCTATCTCAGCAGCAGTGGAGCTTTGATGGTGGCCTGAGAAGGAGAGACATGGTATTCCAACGCATCGCCAAATACTGCAGCCTTGAGATTATGCAGTATGCCTACTCCAACGTACCTGGTATGCAGGTTGCCCGACAAGGCTTGCTTCAAGGCTGCCGCCCGGGGGGAGATGGACATGATCCAATGGGCGCTCGACAATAATTACAGCTGGCGCGAGGTGCTTTGCCAGGCGGCCGTGGCAGGGGGCCGTCCGAGCCTTCTGGTGTGGGCACACGCTAAGGACTGCCCCTGGGACGAAACTTCATGCAGCGAGGCCGCCGGTTCCGGGAGTCTCGACATCCTGCAGTGGGCACGCTCCAAAAGCTGTCCTTGGGATGCCCGAACGTGCTCATTGGCTCCTGAGGCTGGACACATCGGCATTCTCCAGTGGGCGCGGGCTGAAGGCTGCTCCTGGGACGTCAAAACTTGCAGTGAGGCCGAAGGTTCAAGCAACCTCGAGATCTTACAATAGCCTCGTTCCGAAAGCTGTCCTTGGGATGTTGAAACTTGCTCGAAGGCTGCTGCCGGTGGTCACCTCGGCGTCCCCGAGTGGGCAAGAGATCACGGCTGTCGGTGGGACACTCGAACGTGCGAGTTGGCTTCCGCCGGAGGGCACCAAGAGGTGCTTCAGTGGGCGTGTGCGAACGGTGCCTCTTGGAGAACGAACATCACCGATCGTGCTGCCCAGGGGGGGCACCTGGAGCTAATTCAGTGGGCGAGGGCCGGAAGATGTCGTTGGCACCCGAATGTGAGTTCCAGCGCTATTATAAATGGGCACCTGGAAACGCTGCAGTGGGTGTGGCGCACGGCTGCAGTTGGCCCAAAGACGCCAGCTATGAGGCAGCTCTAAACGGGCACATTAATATTCTGTAATGGATGCAGGCTAGCCGCTACATCTGTGGCAACACTAACGTATAACGTATGCAATGCGGCTCTTAAAAGGAGGACACCTAGGAGCGCTAAGATGGGCGCGAGCCAATGCCGTCGACCGGGACAGTACTGTACGTTGCGAGTTGGCCGAGGGGGGTCATTTCGAGATGCTTAAGTGGGCACGGTCCGCTGGCTGCGTCTGGAACGAAACCACGTGCGCCGCTGGAGCGCACGCAGGTTACCAGGGTATACTGCAGTGGGCGCGTGCGCAGGGCTCCCCGTGGAATGGTACTACGTGTAGCGCAGCAGCCTTTGGGGGTCATTTTGAGGTGCTCAATTGGGTATGACGTAACGGCTGCCCTTGGGACGAAACCACGTGCGCCCGTGCAGCCAAGGGAGGTCACCTTCGCATACTGCAGTGGGTTCGGTCACGAGGCTGCCCATGGGATAGTAGTACTTGCAGCGAGGCAGCCGGTAGCGGTCAGTTCAAGGTGCTGAAATGGGCACGAGTAGGGGCTGCCCCTGAGACGAAACAATTTGCGCCAGTATTGCCATTGCAGGCCGTCGGGACTTGCTGCAGTGGGCGCGGAAGAAAGGTTGCCCATGGGATCATAATACTTGGAGCGAAGCAGCCCGTACCGGTCATTTCGAGTTGCCAAAATGGGTACGGCGTAAGAAATGCTCTTGGAACGAAGGCACGTGCACCGGTGCTGCCATAGCAGGACGTCTGGACATTTTGAAGTGAGCGCGGAAAACAGGCTGCCCGTGGGACCATAACACGCACACGTTTGCTCGCTGGCGCAATGACGTGGCTGTGCTGAATTGGGTAAGGCTAAAGGGCTGTCCTCAGCACGCGTAGGCAGAGGGGGGCTGGGCAGGATGGTTCTGGTTTTTTTGAGACCAACGTATGTGCAGTTGAACTTCAAATGGTGGGGGTGCCTGCGGCAACTGGGGGTTAGTGAGGTGTCGTGATCGCCACGAAAATAAGACGCGTGCTGCGATGGGGGTACGAGCACGTTTTCGTCAAAGTACTTTTGACTGGCGGGGTTCCTCAATTAGTCTAACGAACTACCCAATCGATATCGTTGGCATACCATTCGTGCTTTGCTTTCCGTAATATACCCAGACCATGGGATCGTTTATCAAATGTAAGGTTTTGGAGGGGTTACAGAACGCCTCCACAATGTTTAGGTGCACCCGTTTGTTTCTGAGGCTCCTCACCTGAGGAGCTCTGTACTTCACCCACAAACCGATACAGAGTAAATTGAAAGTGCAACCCGACGAACAAACCCATGGCCTAGGTATACAAACAATTCATATTGAAAAACAAGAATGGCATCCCGGCGATTTTGGGTTAAGGAGCCCCGTCATTCACAAAATACAGTATTAGACAAAAAGTGCTACCTCTATCGTAGCACGCGTCACATAACGCCTGAACAATGTTTAGGTGCACCCCTATCGTGGCATAGTTCCATGATTTCATTGTGAGCTCTCCGGGTTTCTTGTCGCGGTGGTGGTTGAGGTGGTGGGGGTACTGACACAAGCAAGTGGATGTCTTCATGGCTACGAGAGCCATCCGAACATCATATTAAGCCCTGCTTGCCGTCAAAATATATTCTGGGTGTGCTGGTGAAAGATGCCGATGGGCAAGATGGCGTGGTTTCGAATTTATAAATTTAGATCCATTAACGGCCGATGATCCTCGGAGTAGTGGCTGCACTACTGTTCATACCATTGACCATTAGATGAAATTGTCATAGACCGTGTGTGTCGCCGTAGCTCTCTGAAGTTTCTCGAGTGACTTGTTTCTGTGGGGTTTTTTGCGGACACGCGGTTCACCTCTGTCATGTCTTGCTTCTGACACCATACACGGAGGCTGGTCCTTGTTGTCTGTTTTGTTTAACGGATTGAATATCTTGATACCCCCTGCAGCGCGACAAGAATCGATGGTTTGAACAAATCAATGCGTCGCATCACCCGGCCCCAACTCGCAGTGTATCGTGTACGTTCACTGTTGTTGTTCGCAGATATTGGCATGCCACTAAACAATTCGATGAGATATGCCCCTTGGAAGGCTCGGGGAACCGCGATTTTCGAACAAGACTAACTAGGATCTTGGAGTATCTGGCGCCGTTCTGAAGGTAAAAACGACAGGAGATACGCACAGACTACCAAGTCCCCTGCGTCAACGCGTATCTCTAAGAAACAGATATACACTGTAATGCAGCGCCAATTAGTGGTATTGACGCACTGTTCCCCGGGATGCTGTATTTTGTGTTTTGTTGAACGGGTACATGCTACGCTAGGAACATGCCAATTTTTTCCTGAGGCTTCTCACTTCACGAGCTCTATACCTCACCTACAACCTGATTTTGATAAACACTGTACGCTTACTCCGATGAACAATCTCATGGCCTAGGTATGCAACGCGTGATAGTGTAAAACACACATGCCATTCCAACGATCTTGGGCGGTTGCCCCGTCCGTCTGGAACGCTTTGGCCAAACACTGCTATACTGAAACCCAGCATCGTAGCCCTCTATCGCAGCACAAGACAGCGGTCGAACCAAGAACTTACGATCCCACCAGCAACAACGTAAAAACTCCTAGTTTTCCTACGTGGTACGTATTAGCCCTTTCGGGACCCAGGCACAACGACGAAAAAAACGCCAAGACGCGTCCTACGATAAGTTAGGCATTTTTGTT
Organism: Laminaria ephemera; assembly: GCA_036873875.1. Lineage (NCBI taxonomy): Eukaryota > Phaeophyceae > Laminariales > Laminariaceae > Laminaria > Laminaria ephemera. The sequence goes on from JAYJMJ010279666.1 coordinate 10,729, forward strand.
TCTGAATGACGGGGCTCCTTAACCCAAAATCGCCGGGATGTCATTCTTGTTTTTCAGTATGAATTGTTTGTATACCTAGGATATGAGTTTGTCCGTCGGGTTGCGCTTTCAGTTTACTCTGTATCGGTGTTGTGGGTGAACTACGGAGCTCCTCAGGTGAGGAGCCTCAGAAACAAACGGGTACACCTCTATCGTATTATTAATAGCATGTGTCAAACAGTAGTGCGCTCTTACCAACTTTCTGGGAAAGGTGTCCGCTAGTACTCGAATCATCATGCTGTTAGCGTGCCGTCCAGCTCCATCCGTTGCACTCCGGACACACCCCATGCCCCGGCAGCCGCAGGGCTGCTTCGTGTGGTGGATGTATTCATGCGTCACTTTTCTTCGACGCACAGTAGTGGCAGGTAGGCCTGATCAAATCGTTTGTGCGGTCTTCCCCGTCGTTAGCGCGTGCCGCATACATCGGAAAACATAATACCAGGTGTAATATACTCGTCCGGAACCTTCAACGGCGTATGTGGATGATGGTGGGGATTGTCACGGCATGTGATTTACCACTTCCGCTCCCAGGTGGTCTCTATGCCGACCAAGGCTATATACAGTAGGGTACGTTTTGGATCTATTTTTTCAGCGAGTCAGAGTCACTCACGCGAGTGACTACCTCACTTCTTCCTGATGTTCGGTTTGATCTTATGCACTGTCATGGACTTGCAATCGTCTGTTACGCTGCGCCGTTTAAACAAAAGAAGTCCGTTTATTACTGAGATACAGAGCCACTAGAGAGGGGTCTAAACTCGGTAGCGAAATGATAGTATAACATCCTCCTTACCGTAGCCTTGGTCTGTCACAGCCCGTCAGGCGTCCCGCACGCCTCGCCACTTTTTCTCATGTTCCTGTTCCAGCGTCCCCCCCCCGCCTCATCACCATCGCCTCATACACCGTCCCCACCATCACCACCAGTTCCAAGACGATATTCGCACGTTATTCCGCCTTTCCCCCGCTTCCCCGGCACGGTCCTGAATTGCACCCCCTCTGGCATTGGGCACCCCCATCTCTTAATAATCCCACTTGTCCAATTGGGCCAATAGTTGCCTCTATCCTCCGCCCCCCCC
>JAYJMJ010279676.1:0-11840 GCA_036873875.1 Laminaria ephemera
TGACCGGGTGTGGTGGGGCACCCGCCCCCCCCCCCCCCCCCCCCCCCGCGCCCATCCCACGTGATCGCGTAAGATTGGAGAATGGAGCTTGTTTCAAGTGGCTGGAATTGAGCAAAAACGAAATATCTTCAACCCACCGGAGGTCGAAATTCGGAAAATGTTGGACGAGAACCTGCTGAAATCATTTTTGACCAGCAAGGTCTTCCTGAACGCGTGCAAGCGCGTGCAGGAAGAAGAGAACGCAGGTATGGCCGTACGAAGTATGTACTATACTCGCGTTAAGGGAAAACAGTTGACGATGCGTGTGCGCGCGAAGAAGACTTGTTGAAATGCGTAATGAAGACCTCATCGTTGGCCTACGAAGCTTTCCTCGCGAGTTGAGCTTGAAAGCAAGCGTATTAATACACCAAATAAAAGCTCACTCGAGCTCCTCCTGGATTGATAACTAGGGCATTTTTTGTGCTCATTTTTTCTCATGGTGCCGCACCTCACATGCCCGTACCTCCAACTCCCGGCTGGCCCTCCGCAGAGGCGTCTATGACGATCGAGGGGAGACTGGACATGCCGACAAACTACGAAGCGGAGGGCCAGCTGACCATGGCCCAGGCGGTGATGAACATGGAGCGGTCGAAGGTTTCAATCCTCAGACGGTTCAGCACGCTGCCCGCGTTTAACTTGTCCGCGATCAAGGAGAGCGGTTGATTCAACAATCGACGGTTCCTATGGTAGGGCTAGCATTTTGTTTTCGCCAAATATATGGTTTTTCAACTGAGGAAAAAAAACTCACCCGTGCTACGATAGAGGTAGCACTTTTTGAATTTTTTGTTTCTGAATGACGGCAATGACGGCGCTCCTTAACCCAAAATCGTCGGAATGTCGTTCTTTTTTTTTTCAATCTGAATATTCTGTAATGCCTAAGCCATGGGTTTTTCCATCGGCTTGCACGTTCGGTTTCATCAAAATCAGTTTTTGGGTGAGGTTCAGAGCTCCTCAAGTGGGGAGCCTCAGAAAAAAACTAGTGCTCCTCTATCGTAGCATGTGTGACTACTTGGAATTAGTATGGGGACGCGCCCTACGATAGTGGTAGCGCTTTTTGGTTGAAATGGTTTCTGAATGACGGGGCTCCTTAACCCAAAATCGTCGGAATTTCATTATATTTTTTTCCAATATTTTTTTTTGTGTACCTGGGCCATGGGATTGTGCTTCTTTTCAGTTTTTGGGAGAGGTATTAGACCTCCTCAAGTGACGAGTCTCAGAAAGTATTTGGTGCACCTATACCGTTACGGTAGCATGTGCGTCAACCGCCCAATATCGTTGGGAGACCATTAATGTTGGTCGTTGTATACCTAGGCCATGGGATTGGTTGTTTATCGGATCGCGCTTGCATAGGTTCTCATAATCAGTTTTTGGGTGGGGTGTAGACCCTCATAAAGTCCAGGTACACCCCTGCAGCGGCGGGGGTCTAACCATGGGCTGCGATTCAGCACGCTGCCTGTACTTATTATCCTCTTTAGGTTTGCACCAACGGTTTTTGAGACAAGCTGCTTGAAGTAGTGGGGGATATGGTTTCGGCAGTACAGTCGGGGTTCCGCGTTGGTGCGGGGTCCGAGTTTAGTGCGGTGAAAATCGCTTGTCATGACCTCGTCCTAAAGATTATTCCAATATCTCGTGATAGTGCGGGGTCCCATTTTAGTGCGGTTGTTGCCATCTGGCAAGGCACCGCACGAATGAGGGACCACGACTGCACTTAATGGCTATCCCCTTTTAGAGCTGCACCACCCACAGTAATGGAGACAGGCAGCGTGGGATATTTTTTTGCAGGTGGGTTAACTGTTGTCGATTAAGGAGAATACTATAGCTGACTCAATCGTAAGACGCGTGAGCTATTGCCATTTCACGTATAGAAGCGGGGCCCTATAAACATATTTTCTGTTAGTGGTGTCGTTGATTTCTGGTTGTGTTGTTGAATTCTGTTTGTTTCGTTGATTACGTGTAGTGATTGATTTTTGGTGTTGTGTTGTTGACTTACGTTGTGTTGTGTTGTTGATTTACGTTGTGTTGTGTTGTTGATTAATGTTTGTGCTGCTGATTGGCGTCATTGTGTTGCTGAGTCATGTTTGTGTTTTTGAAAATGAGTGACCCAGACATGCCCCAGCTAGGTAAAGACTCGGGGATGAGACGAGTGAGTCGAACGAGTAGGGGGATATCGGGGGAGTGGGGTGTCGCTGTAGCGCGTCATGAGATTATTCACCACGACGTGTTGCAGCTAAGCGGATTAATATACGTAATGTGACGACAGTATTGGTAGCTACAACAATCGGATTCCTGTCTCCTGTGAAGGGAGGGGAGGGGGGAGGGGGGATGGGGGAGGTTGGGCTACCCCAGGCTATCTTCTGACATTGTGTTTGTGAATGGAATAGGGCGCGTGTCGTCCCACGGAAACATGAAAGAAGCGTAGCATCCACCCGCGGGTTTCCGAATGCCCCCATAAACACCCGCACAATAGACACGCACACACACAACGCTTGCGAGGCTGTCCGCGTTAGCGCCAGGACAACCTCAACCGACAAGTACCAGGTGTCTAGATTTGACGGAGAGTGCCAACAGTAAAATCGGGATCCAATTATATGGATCCGTGATATTTTTTTCAGGGGTTGCCAACGCGCTTAGAGCTCAGGACGGAGGTACCGCATATGACAGTGTATATCACACCCCCTGGGATGAATTTCAGAGCCGATTTCCTCCGAAACCAGGAGGGCATAAACAATGAAAATGGCAGACTTCGGAAGATCTCGACGAGATCTTCCCATAGACGCGTCGCTTGGCATTTAAACTGCACCAGTCGTCGAGAAAATCGTCGTTGAATTTCGCGCGAGGGAGTGTGATATACAGTACTGTCATATACGGTATATCGCGTGGCAGATCTTCCTGCCTCGGGGGAGGAGGCCTCGCCCAATCCAATACCTCTTGCGTAAATCGATCTGCTCGCAGAGCTAAATAACACAGCGGGATGTCTGCGCGGAATGTTGTGGATTCTATAGTGCATGATAAAGTGCGCATGCGTTGTCGAGGCCAAACCACAGCCGCCTCGTCTCCCCGAGCCAAATACAAAACACGCACTTCGTATACGGCGGTACCCGGTGCTTAGAAGGGTCGCGACCGACACGGGGGGTTGGAGGTGGGGCAGAGAAGGTTTTATCGCCACGTCCTTTTCGTGCAGGTAAATGGTTTCGTCATTGGTTCACTCGTCTCTTTCGCCTTAGCAAGATTACTGCGGTTGGTGTATGCTTGAATTCGATGCCCCCCGATAGGTTGTCTATCCCACCGGTGCAAGGGAGAAAATTCGGCGGACGTTCCTACATATTTCTGTTCCTACTGATCTCCCTGGCGATACATGCGGTCCGGGAAAACATAAAACGCATACAGCACATGCAGTGCGTAAAGCACATGCAGCGCACGCAGCACGTATAGCACATACAGCGCATACCGCGCGCACCGTGCACACAGCACATACAGTAGTACATACTGCACACACAGCACATGTACATCACATACAGCACATACAGCACAACATACACTACATATATGACATACATCACATGTCGCACATTCAGTGGAGCTCCTTCTATAGTGCCGGTTAAGTAGTGCCGGTTGCCCGCGATAGTTCCTGTGAAATCGTTTTGGCATAGACGGGAACAACCAATGATGACAATATGCGGAGTAACGCCGGTGGCCTCTACAGTGCCGCCATTTCCGGCTGGTACATGCCGGCATTATCGAGGGTGCCCAATTTAGCGCGCTTACACCACATACATCACACATGCAGTTCATAGGTATCCTGAACATAAAAAAAAAATCGGCGTACAAGTATGATACTTAGAGAGACCGCTCGTGACTACGTATTCATACGAGTTGGTGGCAGGCAACAAACGGAGAAAGTGCTGGATCAGACCTGAACTACAGCAGCAAGTGTGTTCGCGTGCTAATAATACGGAGAGTGCCGTATCCCACGTAAAGCCATGGAAGTCCTTACTTTGTAGGACTCGTATGTACGAATGGCTGCGGCGATGGTACAGCAATAGATCCCGCTCGTTGATCTACGAAGGGTGAAAAACAAATACGCATATCGAACAAAAAAAACGGCGAATATACTGTACCAGATGCACTATCCGTCTGCACCGTTGCACTGCGCTCTCCTCCAGCACAAACGACGAAACAAGCCCTCAATCCGAGCTACGCCCGGGTACGTAGCTGCACCACACCCAGGGGGGCGTAGCTACACGAAGCTCACCAGCCCAACAGCCCGATCTGACAGTCTCGCCGCGAATAGCCTAGAAACCGCCACAGCGAGCTATTTGGAGGACTGTTCGGAGGCATGAGGCCCCTGGTATGGCGGCCTGCTATAGTCTCCTAAACCTTACCAGGTATACCACCATGCTAGGTTAGCCATTCGTGAGGAGTGAAACCAGTCTCGGGTCGGATCACCACTGACTGACTTGACATACTTTTCTCGGGGACATGTCGACATAAAGCCACACCAGGCACCGGGGAGGCTAAAAGTGGACCGGCCGGGGGAACCGGACATAAATGGACGTCGCGTAAACTTTCTGTCACCTATACCGCCACGCGACACATTGTACGTGAGGAAGGGAAACCCTGGGAGTCGGGGGTACTGGTTTGTTTCTACCCGCAAGCAGTACGCTCTGTCGGTGAGTGCCTCGAGCAACGTTGTTGGCGCTTGGCAACTACGTGTGAAAGCCACAGCAGGCAGCGGTGTGTGTTGTCTCTGGCAGCGCAACACCAAGCAGTGTCGACACTCCGCAAACAAAAATCGTTTTCAAACCGTGAGTTCTGTGATTTTTGGGGACATCAGACCAAGGAGGGGAAATCCCCCGCTAGACGGGCGTGTTTGTCGGTGCAATCGAGGAGGGAAGGGCAGCACGGGAGCCAGCACGGGAGTCAGCACGCACAAGCGAGGCTTCCACTAAAGGTGAGGGCACGTAGGAGATAGTTTACCGGGTACGTTGGATGGGGTGTGCCCTTACAAGCGAAAAACGAGTACCTTCGTGCTTGAGGTTAGAGGGACACTTTCATATCATACGTATTAAATAGCTTTGTTCTGTCGCCCAGGACTTCGATGGGCAGGTTTGAAGAGGAACACTGCTCCCTGGAGATATTCGTAGCAAGGACAGGGTCCCACATGGTGGCTTCTGTAGGGAGAATTGGTGGGGGCCGTCAGCGCACTTGAGTACTTAATAGAACGCACCTGTAAGGTTGCACCCTACATGGTAGGAAACGAGCCGATGACGAATACGAGTAAAGCATTGGACTTCAGCTCCTCACTTTACGTACCATGTCATGTTGCAGTATGATACTGCAGTACTGCTGTAGACTAGGTACGAATATTCGTATTGCATACCCATATGAACACGTGCGTGCCTGGTACTGCGTACCTGGTACTGGTATGTACGAGTACATGTACCTGGTATAGAGAAGAAGAAAACGTCGGGCGCATACAACACATACAACACACACAACACATATGACAAATACATCACGTATGACACACACACCATGTGATGTGCTGCTTCTGGTGCGTTCAACAGCTCGCACGAAGAGACGTGCGTAGCTCAGCACATCAACACCGTGCAGGCACGTGTCACAGCCATCCTGCGAGTATACAATTTTCCCTGAGGTCGAAGTTTACCACCGTGCCTGTGCATCGGTATTGTACACATACAGTAGACGATTGATGAAAGACACACGAGCGGTATATGGTCGTTAGATGTTGAGTGCAAATCTATGAATCGCTTAACAGGCCCACGGACCTGTTTGGGACACTTGCTTGCCAGAACGGTCATGTATACCGGTACATATATGTCGTAGCTTTGGACTAACCACGCCGGTTGAGCGTTCGGCATGTGGTAGAACTGATGGTGTGATAAGGAACCCCCAACACGAACACCGTGCCATGGAGTCCGCGTGTTTATGGAGGTATCGTACATGCCCTACTGACAGCAGTACGTACTCGTACGGCATACTTGGTGCGTCACAAAGTAAATGGCTCCGGCTTAAAATGTCGTGCTTGTGACTTGCGCGGGGCAAGCAACGACCAAGCGTATTCTACGCCAACAATTCGAGCTTCTTACATCACCTGGTACATTTTTCACGCACGGGACAGATCACGATCTGGACTCTCAAGCGGTGATCTGTCCGACGTGCGAAATATTTCAAAAGTCTCCGCTGCGACAAGCAACGTTCAAACGCAGTGTACGCTCTTTAATCGGGTTTCATACCCGAACATGTCAAGGTCTCGCCGATCGTGTTCCTTGATACAGCCCCCCGTAAAACTGAGCTATTAATAGCACCCTTTTCCTGATACTGCGCATAGTGGGCGCCACCAGCGCCCCTCGCAAGGTATACCGTACTGTATGTACACAACTCTTCCGGGATTAAACAAATCGCCCACAAGAACAGGTTGCCTCTCACCCCTTTCTGACACCGGCAGCTTAACAAAATGACTCCCACTCCGCGGCCCACACCCCATCATACTCGTAGCAGCTCGCTGCTACGGGTGGCCAAGGGGAAAGGTCCTCGTCCGCCCTCGGGCTCTGTATGTTATACACGGGTCTCCAGTTGATACACGTGTAGCAACTGTCCCGACCTATGAGGACCACTTCGCACGGTCTTTACATTTTGGCACAGGGTGGTATCGAATAACGTATCCCTCAATGCGCATGTGTAGCCCGAGCCGGTGCTAACGTTTGCGTCACATTTATATTATCATATTATTGATCCGTGTGTACGACATAGTCCAGCTCCGACAAACTGGTACTGGTACAAATATTGCCGCATGCTACTATTAGTACGGTAGAGGTGCACCCTTTTTTTTCTGAGGCTCCTCCTCACTTGTGGAGCTCAATACGTACCCACAAAAAAATGACTTGGGGAAAACTAAAAGTGCTGCCCGATGAACAAACCCATGGCCTAGGCATTCAACCAGAATTATCGCAAAAACAAAAACAAAAAAATGAAATTCCGACGAATTTGGGTTAAGGAGCCCCGTCATTCAGAAACGAAAATGCCCCAAAAGTGCTACCCCTATCGTAGCACGCATCTATTATTGCCTTCTAAACCGCTTGCTGTATCCCTAGCCCTAACCTTAACTCTAGCCCTGAAACGCCGGGAACGTTACCGGAATGAAGCTGTAGTGAGGATGTTGTGTGCACTACGTATGTACCGACTGTTCTTGTCGAAGCTGGGCCTAGTCAAGCACCGGTACTGGTATCATATACTACTGCCCCCCCCTCTCCCAACCCCAAAAAACGCCACGTGCTAAAATAGAGGCAGCACTTTTTGCCTTGGAGACGTTTTCTGAACGACAACGCTCTTTCAACCAAAAACCGTCGGAATTCCATTCTTTTTTTTTGCTATAACTTTCATTGCATACCTAGGCCATTTGTTTGTTCATCGGGTAGTACTTTTATTTTTCCCCGAATCAGTTGTGGGGAGGAGTATATAAAGCTCCTCAAGTTAGGAACCTAAAAAACGCAATGGTGCACCTCTATCGTAGCCTTCGTCCAACCCTAACCCTAGCCCAAACCCTAACCCTAACCCTAACCCTAACCCTAGCTCCAACCCTGACCTCAAAGCCCGACCCTAAATCCGACCCCGACCCCGACAGGACTCATGCTATGGCAGGGGGTGGGTATGAAGTTTCTGGGGTTCTTAGCACCCACCACTCGGAAACCGCAAAGAAAAAATATCAGCTACGACCACATGTCAAAAGAGCCCGGACTCTTCGGGCCCACCACAGCAGGCAGTACATACATCACTTTTCAAAGCTTTTGGCGTGGTAAACAGGGCATTCAGAGTCCACTCAAAGAGCATGCCTCTAAACCCAAGTAATACCACATAACGTTGGGCGCATTTTATGGGCCCTATAGCTCTCTACCTCACCGAAAAAGTGATCTGGATCCAAATTGAAAGTGCAAGCCGATGAACAATCCCATGGCCTAGATAAACAAAGAATAATTTAGTAAAATATTTGTTGTCTTATTGTTATCGTCTTATTGTTATAGTGCACGTTGTATTCCAACGTGTATAAAACACCCCCTGGGATGATTTTCGGAGTCGATTTCCTCCGACACTAGGGGGGCACAAACGATGAAAATGACGGCTTTTCGGAAGATCTCGTCGAGATCTTTCCATAGACGCGTCGCTTGGCATTTAAACTCTACCGGTCGTCCAGAAACTCGTCGTTGAATTCCGCCCGAGGGGGTGTGATGTACACTGTCATATACGGTAGTGCAGTGTATTGCAACGATACTGTCTATTGTGCACAGCAGTGTATTCCAACGATATTGGGTGGTTCCTCAGTTGAGAGGTACCACTTTTTGTATAGAATGTTTTGTGAATGACAGAGCTCCTTAACCCAAAAATTTATCATGATTTCATCATTTATTTTTGCAGCACGCTTTGTTTGTATACCTAGGCCATGGGATATGGGATTGTTCATCGGGGAGGACTTTTAACTTTCTCCAAATATGTTCTTGGGTGAGGTACAGAGCTTCTCAAGTGAAGAGATGAAGAAAAAGAATTGTTGCACCTCTACCGTAGCATCCGTGTTGATTTTTTTTTCTGAGTCTCCTCACTTGAGGAGCTCTCCACGTCGCCCACAAACTGATTTTGCGTAAACAATACCAGGTAAGTGCAGCCCGATGAAACTCACACCGATGGCCTACCTATGTCTACAAAAAAATTAAGATTGCAAAACAAGAAGGATCTCCCGACGATTTGGGGTTTAAGGAGTCCCGTTGTTCAGAAACAAAAACGCCCAAAAGTGCTATCTCTATTGTACTATTATTACGGGGGACCATAGTAATCTAGTGATGAGGACCAAATATGGGTAGTAAAAACAGTGGAATATATAGGTTTTGTGTGTATCGTAGGTCCTCATTACTATGGTCCTCCGTAATAGTAGCACGCGTCCCCGTCAAAAACTGCCACTACTGTTGTACAGGACACCTCACAAGAAAACAGGCTAATAAGAAAATCGGCACGTGCCACGTTAGAGGTAGCGCTTTTTATGCTGAAACGGCTCCTGAACACGACGGGGCTCCTTAACCCAAAATCTTCGGAATGTCATTATTCCTGTTTTTTTGTTTGGTAAAAATGAGTTTTTTTTTGTTGTTTACCCTAGGCCATGAGATTGTTCGTCCGGTAGAACTTTTAGTTTTCTCTTAATCGTTTTTTTTGGGTCTGGTACTGAGCTCCTAAAGTGAGGAGTCTGGGAAAAAAAATGGTGCACTTCTATCGTAGACACATGCTACTAATAGTACTAATAGTACTAATAGTACGGTAGAGGTGCACCATTTTGTTTCTCGGGCTCCTCGCTTGAGGAGCTCTAAACCTCACCCAAAAAATGAGTTTTTTTTGAGAAGAATGAAAGTGCAACCCGATGAACAAACCTATGGCCTAGGCATACAAAAACATCATATTGCCAAACAAGAATGACATTCCGACGACTTTGGGTTAAGGAGCCCCTGTCATTCAGAAACAAAAAAAGGCCGAAAAGTACTACCTGTATTGTAGCACGCGTCAGAAAGTTTGAGAACCACAGGAATATAGAAAATTCGGGAGCCGTAATAGTGAAGTTAGTGTAGACCGCACCCTCTCCCAAATTCGAAACCCAGCCTGGGTCAGTATCTCTGTTTTTTATCAGGTGTCTTGTGATGTACCCCTAACGTAGGGAAAAACTGGCACTGTACAGGACACCTCATACGAAACAGGTTAATAAGAAAGTCAGGCTGAGAACAGTACAGGAAAAAAAGCAATCCGCGAGCTGTTATACTGAAGTTTGTGTAGAACACGCCCACTCCAAAATAAGAAATCCAAATAAGAAACCCAGCCTGGGTCAGTATCTCTGTTTCTTATTCTTAATAGGTGCCCTGTGCTGTACCCCAAATGTTGAAGGCGTCATCACTCGACACGGTCGTAATATCTACTGTTACTATGAGCGGGATGCTGACCTCCTAACAATCCTTTGAAACTTTGAGCACTATTCGTTACCCCGCAGCCTTTCAAGGCACAAGCCCCCACATAGAGTTCCTCTGGTGAGGAGCCTCACAAGTTTAAATTGCTACCCCTGCAGTACCATCCCTCTGATGAGAAACCGAAATGTTGATTTTTTTACTCGATTTCTTATTTAAGAAACGGCGTATCCTGCACACTAACTTCGGTATAACAGTTGTCGAGTTTCTTGATTCCCCGTAATTTTTAGGTTAAGTTGCTTGTAGAGCTCTTTATTATGAGAGGGCCGGTAGTGCACCGCACCGTGCGTCTACGCACTCTAACCCCGTCCCGCGTTAATTGACGCAAGAGCAAAACTAAAGCTGACCCACTGTTCCTGCGTGTTTGCCGTCCCGTTTTGGTTCTGGTGCAGTCGGATGGTTGCTGGGCTGACCTTAGCTTCTTGGGCGGTATTGGCCACGCATGGGATCTGGTTTACCGCCCTGTGGATCGAAATGTCGCGCTTCTGGTCCATGTGAGAAAAAAATGAAACCAACTGGGGGTTTCCATTCGTTTTCTGCTACTTTCTGCGAATGGTTTTGAGTGATCGACATTGAAGTTCATGCTGCACATTGTCGTATGGCAAGCACAACGAGAAGAATGTACAGCGTCGTTTGATTGTCGGAACGGAAGAAGAGTAAGAAGGGCGGCATATTCTACCCGACAGCGACCCTGCCTGACTCCACGGAGCATGCCCCCCAACGAGCACGCGCATTTAGCGGCGACTCTACAGAGTGTTTCGCTTTGTGGTGTGCCTCCCTGTTAGTTCAGGGTGTGACTTGACGCGTGTTACAACGACGCGTGCTACGATAGAGATAGCACTTTTTGGATCATTGTTTTTTGTTTCTGAATTTTGTGAATGACAATAACGGGGCTCCTTAACCCAAAATCGTCGGGATGTCTTTCTTGTTTCGCAATGTTATTCGTTCGGTATACCTAGGCCATGGATTTGTTCAACGTGTCGCACCTTCAGTTTACTCAAAATCAGTTTGTGGGTGAGGTAGGTTCAGAGCTCCTCAAGTGAGGGGCCTCAGAGAAACGGATGGCGCACCTCTACCGTGGCTGGCGTCCAATAGGAATGTGTATTACTATTTGGCCGAAATATTTCTGTCTGATGAGGCTCCTCAACAGAGGAGCTACCCGATATCGACGCCCGCTACGATAGAGGTAGCACATGTTTGAGAAATTTTGTTTCTGGATGACGGGATGACGGGGCTCCTTAACCCAAAATCGTCGGAAAAGTCATTCTTGTCTGGCAATATGAATGTTTTGTATGCTTAGGCCATGGGTTTGTTCATCGGGTTGCACTTTCAGTTTTGGGTGAGGTGCCCCGTCATGGTGCACTGTTCCCGTACTATTAGTAACATGTGTCTGTCGTTGGGATGCCATCTGTGGTTTTGGACAGTGTTATTTATGCCCCTAGAACGCGTGCTACGAATGGCATATTTATATCAGTCTTTGGCTATTACCGACGACCATAGTAATCAGGACCCACGATATACATAAAAAACTATATTTTCCACTGTTTGTACTAACCATACTTGGTCCTCATTACTAGATTACTCCTCATTACTAGATTACTCTATTCCCTCGTATCAGACCAGTTTCTGAATGACGGGGCTCCTTGAACCCCCAAAATCATTGGAATGCCCTTCTGGTGTGTTTTTATAAAAAACGAACGAAAATACACTGCGGCTGTGAGATCTAGGATTTCGTCGAAACTCATCTTTGCAAGCTGTGTGTGATACTCCGATCGCGCGTGTTACGGG
>JAYJMJ010279686.1:0-11840 GCA_036873875.1 Laminaria ephemera
TCTGCGCGATAAAAATGAAGGCACGTACCGGGGGGGAGAAGGGACGACACCTGTGACCACGGCTTGTCCAGAAGCTGTAAAATAAAAGTGAGATTAAAAAAACAAAAAACAAAACAAAAACATGCACAGCACAGACACCTATGAAAAACAGAAACAGAAATACTGACCCAGGCTGGGTTTCTTACGGAGAAATGAGAAATACTGACCCAGGCTGGGTTTCTAACGGGGAAATGAGTGCGTTAAAACACAAACTTCATTACATCGGCTTCCGAATTCTGATATTCACATAAAGATCAGCCTGCTCGTTGATACTACCCTGTTTGACATGGGGTGTGCTGTATTGTACCGGTAGTCGCAATGATCGGTTGTATGGTATTTTGCCTTTGAAGTTGTATTCGCTGGTTGACTACTCGAGTCTTTTAAATTTGCTAATTCGTTCACAGAAAACAAGGCCTTGTGCATCCTACGAACCGTATTTTACGTCAGAAGCCACCCGGGGTGATAGTTATGACGTGTTTTGCTTTTAGATCACCCCGAGATGTGGAGTTTCTGTGGTCGTGTGGTATCTACCGAACCCCGGTGATATTGGACATGTCTTCTTCGAGTTCCGGTTATGCTGTATTTATCACCGGCGAATGATATCGACGAGGGTGATAACAGGGCAGCAGAGAAGATTTGGCATACTTGTACGCCCACCAGGTAGGTACCAGGGGAGGCATAAACAACGAGGGGATGGCATCGTGTGAAAAGTTGTGTTGGATATCAAAACGAAACACATTTCGGTACGGTAAGGTTAAAAACAACTTCGACAACGACATCAACAACGAAACCTTCCTTATCGAACAGTAAAACCAAAACGTCGGTACAGAACATAATATTAAATATAATGGAGGCGAAAACTCACGCACAAAGGTTACACAACGCATCCGCCCATGTTGGTAATTTTTCTTTTTCGCAGTCCCCCCCCGTGTGGCAAGGGGGGGCGGGGGTTCCACCGTTGCCACAAGAGGGGGGGGTCCCTCACCTTCTGACAAGGGGGGAGTTTCCCCACCTTGTGGCAAGGGGTGGGGGGTCCCCCACCTTGTGGCAAGAGGGGGAGTCGCCCCCCCTCTGGGCAGGGGGAAGTCTCCCGTCTTTGTGGCAAGGGGGGGGGGGTCCCCCACATTGTGGCAAGAAGGGAGGTTCCCCTCCTTGTGGAATAAGGGGAGGTCCGCCTCCTTGTGGAAAGGGGGGGGTCCCCCATTTGTGGCATGGGGGGGGGACCCCCCCCCCTTTGCGGCAGGGGGGGTGCCCCCCACCCCCCCCCTTGTAGCAAGGCGCGGGGGGTCCGTCCACCCGTGTATTTAGGCGTGGTTTTTGGCGTTCGAAAAGGTGCTTCCAAAGGCTGCCGTTTGGAGGTTGCCGACGTTCTGTGAATTTTACGTCATAGCTGACTTCTCAGAAGGTGCTCAGAAGGTCGGCCTTTTGCCCACCTTCTACTATGTCGGCAGAAGGGGGGGTCCCGTCCACCCGTGTAGCAAGGGCGACAATTAACCTGTTGACTGTACGCTGATCACTGGCTGCACGTTCATGCTCACCCTCTGCGTTCGAACTCCACCATGTGCACTGTACTCTTGCTGGTAGACACCAACAACGCCGGGGGAAATCGCTCGGCAGCGCAATTGGATCTTTTCGGCTAATGCCGCTTCCCCCTGCGTCAAAAATGAGGCCCGGCAACAAAGCAGTCATTGATATCTTATGCGCCTTCGCCTTCTAACTCGCTCTTAATACCATTCATTGCAAATGCGGCCCTATCCGAGAGAAATATCACCGTCACCATCTACTGTGATCCTACCGGAGTTATTTCTCCCTTCGTCGTCGTCACCCACCCTTCTTCGTCCGCTCCCCTCCCCCATCCCCACTCCCACTACTCTTTGATGTTGTCGTATTCTAAACCTATTATTCGTATGTTGTCCCTTCCTCATCGTCACCCCCCCCCCCCCTTGCTGTTGTTCTCCTTACCACGATCAGTGCTACCGTCGGCGTCGATGTCGCTGCTGCCCCTCCCTACGGTGCCGCCAATAACTCACGTTGACGAATCCTCGAAAGCTCATGGACCCCTCTGCATACCCCCCACGAACCGTCTGCCGTGGCCTCGTCAACAGCAGTGTACTTCCCGAGAGGAAACCTCGAACAGTTCGCTCGTATATAAACCTGTAATCGCTAGCAGCATTGGTGCAGCCGTGCTTGTGCCAGTCGCAGGAGGAACCCCTTCGCCGGCCCCAAAGCCCGGCGCAGCATGATGTGCCGCTTCACGAGTGATGCATCAATGGACCAGAGTGGTAATAACCAATACGTGTCGAGGTTGGAAATTGTCTGCTGCAGAAGTACCGTTCCCGCGTTCGACCCTCCTAAAATATTCGAAGTAATGCGTGTTCAAGGCTCCCTTGTGCTTCAGTTCGCCGCTTGACGCGTGCTGCGATAAAGGTAGCGCTTTTCGGCGTTTTTGTTTCTGAATGACGGGGCTCCTTAACCCGAAATCGTCGGAAGGTCATCCTTGTTTTGCAGTATGACTTTTTTGTATACGTAGGCCATGGGTTTGGTCATCGGGTTGCACTTTCAGCTTACAAAAAATATTTTTTGGGGTGAGGTATGAAGTTCCTCAAGTGAGGAGCCTCAGAAAAAAATGGTGCACCTTTACCGTACTATTAGTAGTATTAGTAGCATGCGTCGCTTGAGGAGAGCGTTTCGACTCTGGACGCGAGCGCCATTGACTAAATGTGGGCCGGACTAGCTGCGTCCTGCGTCCGCTATGCTGGGTCTGCTATACCGAGCTTACTATACTGGGCTTGATCAATTTGCTCTTCTCTCTCCTCCCCTCTTTTGTTTACATCAAAATTTAAAATCAAAACGGTTTTCCCCGTCGTCTTTGTGTTTGTACGGGGTAAATAAATCTGGAAAAAAATGTGGACAAAAGTCGGTCAAAATATCAAAACTATACTTCGAAGTATTTCGTACGCTCAGTCAAAAATGAAATGGATGTTGGCTGAAAAGCTAAAAAGTGGTACTTTTACTGTAACCGTGACGACTAGAGGCAAGAAGCAGGGCGACCTGAAGGCGTCGTAGCTTATCCCCAGGGGGGTATGGGGCCTTTCTTATGTTGCAGCGGAGGCCCAGGCTCGAATCTTTTTTGTTTTTTCGGAAATCTCAGCCTGGTTGTCTTATTACCCTCCTTCATATTAGGTGTCTTGTGCTGTACCAGGTAGTCCTTTTTGGCACACTTCAATTGGAGACCCATGGGAAACCCATGGACCAGCAGTATAACCCGTTTAGGATGACCCATGGGCGACCCACGGGAGACCCACGGGCGACCCATGGGCTATCCGTGGGTGATCCATGGACTATCCCGATGGGCGACCCATGGGCGACACATGGCTGTCACATGGGCTATCCGCAGTAGTAGTAGCGTAGTAAGTAAGAACCTTCGTTTATAAAACGACATAAAAATACGACGCAACATGGAACATAGCACAGTATTATCGGCGGTGGCGGTAACGTCAACTACAGCAAATACACTATGCATACGTAGAACAATCTGAGTTGGATGAAAAGTTCAAGTCGTTCGCAGCGCCCATTATTCCAGTTCCTGTGCAAGACCTATCTCTACGCGTGTTGACTTTTAGTGATGCCCGTCCCTCTCCCTTCTGAGTAGCATCGAGTTGTGATTATTGCCTACAGTAGTGGAGACGCGCAGAAGAGCAGTGTACAACATTTTCTGTAGAGAAGAGAGGGGTACCTACCGTGTCAGAACAGAAAAGGGGTGATCTAACGATCTACGTATTGCACCCTCTAACCGAGCATCGACAATTTAAAATCCATGTTGAACAAAGCTCGCAGGTCCAGGGCCTCGAGTTCGAAGTCAGCCACAAGAGGGCGAGCGGTGGCAGCACCTCCAGATGGTTTAAAACGAGTTTTTAGCGATATTATTAAGCTCACATCTTTAGGGTAGTTGAAGGACTGACTAAGAGGCAGGCGCCCAGGGCTTCATGGTCTCCGTTGGCTATGTCGCACCCGAACAGATTCCTGCGACCGCACACGAAAAAGATAGTAATGGGGCAAAACATCCTGTTACATTGCACTAAATATTTATACTGCTGTGTCAGCTATGCCCACTCAGGCCCACTCTAGACTGCAGTTGGACTCAATCTGTTAATAATTCCAAAACTACACAAACAGGCTATTAGGTACTGGTAGTGGAGAGCTGTAAAATAGGTTCTACAAATCACTTGTAGTGTACTTTTAAAGTTTAATAAAAACATATACGCCAGGTACAGTCGGGACGCTACTCCATTTTATGGGGATTTCCACTCTTTCTTGGGCAAACGGTGAAGTTGACTTATTGCACCAAAAGTGCACAATGTGCCGCCAGTGAGAGGTCTTCGAAAGCAGTCGGCGTTCCACGTGATCCCAGAGAGCAGCATTCGAAAGCAGCCGGTGTCCCCGGTGGTCTAGTGGTAAAATTCGCTACTACCAGGTAAGGTCGATTTAGCGAGTTTGAGCCCCCCCCGACGAAAGGTTTTTTGTACAAAACATGACACGGAGAAAGTCCCCAGCAGATGTCATGTGTATGCAAATCAACTTGGTAAAATTCGCAACTACTACCAAGTAAGGTCGATTTAACGAGTTTGAGCCCCCCCCGACGGACTTTTTCTTGTACAAAACATGACACAGAGAAAGTGCCCAGCAGATGTCATGTGTATGCAAGTCAACGCGAGTCGACGAAGGAAGAGAATACCGGACCATTCTCGCGACAAAAATCAGGGCGTGCACCGTAACGGAGAGGGGAGAGAGATGCCTGCTATGTGATACCGGATCTACCCTTTCGAAAAGGGAGGGAGCCGGAAGAAAATTGCAAGGATAAACAAATCACTGGAATGGAAAAAAACACGAAGACGCGGATATTATATCAGGCACAGTATATCCTACGGTACGGAGCTCTCGTATGTAGTTTAAGGGATGCGACACCATCGCATTGAGATTTTATCTTTTCTTTGGCAAACGTTGGAGTTGATTTAATGCACCAAACCGCACATTGCGCCACCAGCGAGCGGCCTTCGAAAACATTCATGGACAGGTACATACCGGCAATGCGTATACCGGGAACCAGGTACAGTAGGGTACACAAGGTGTAGAGTATACTCACAGGAAGCCTTCCTCATCAGGTGTGCATCTGTCTGCAGGGCTAAGCACGTCTTCCTCGTCTTCAATCTGGAGACACGTGTTGTATCCTGGCCAAAGGAAATTGAAGAAAGGTTTTAATACGAGTACGTTTTACGTGTTATTGGGTGCACGAGAGGCTTCATGCCCAAACTGCTTGTCGCAAGTTGAATAACATGCCGGTAAAGCACTCGTTCCGTACCAAGGTACCAACTTAAAGCTCTACGTTTCTATCCAGCTCAAATTCCATTTTGATTGAGATCGACGATTCAGACATTAACTGTACGACTGCACCATGTCGCTTGCTAAGAGAGTGAACGAACGACACACAGCACGTCGACGCGCCACGCTCGCTCGCCTTCCGCTCCGAAGCTGGCGAGAACTGTTGCGACGACTGCCGCGAAAAGCATCCATGACTTGCCACCGGAAACCATGGTCTTGCTCTAGCCCACTTTGCTCGAAACTTTGCTGATATTATGTTGGGGCGCGCTCGAAACTTTGACGTTTTGGTGTTGGGGTGTGTTTGAAACTTTGCTACTACAGTGTTGGGGTGAGGTGTGTGCACGCAGCTGCAGCGATGCCCATCGAAACGCAGATGTGTCTTAGAGATGCAGCATTTCCGGAAAGGTACGGAGAATATAGAATATGACATGACATCATCCCGCCGGGTCGACGAAGTACTACGTTGACACCAGACACCTGTGGCCATGCCCGCAGATGCCCCAAGTTGTCGGGCAGGCTCTTGGATGCTGCTGAGGATGACAGAAAACCACACAACAATGCCAATGATGAGGAGGACGAGTGCGTAGGGGTTGACACCAAACTACGTGCGAAAAAATATCCCACTCGTCGTGTTGCAGTATGTATGCCCCGTAGCTAAGCATAGACGTCAGTCCGCAAGGTACGTGCTGTTCGTCCAGGCTGACCACAGAACGACACCAGAGGAACGGCGCCTAGGACCTCCCTCGCTGTTTTCTGGCCCACAAAAGGTCGACGGGCACGGGCCGCGGGTCGGAACCCCCTTCGTCCACGCACACACTCTTTCACAGCGCCTAAAGGTCGACAGTAGCAATCAATACAGAGTAGTCGTCTGCTTTCACATTCCGAAGAGCTCGTTAAGCAACTTTCCCGTCATTCCCGCATCTGACGGGGGATGCAAGGGCCTATGGTCATACGAGTACGGTCATGCATGATATGAGTATCCCCTCCCCCTCGCCCTCCCCCCCACAGCCTCCGTCCCCTTCGTTCGTCCTAGCAAACGGTGCTTGTTTTCTACCTTGTTAGTATATTCGGTGCCCTAACGATATCCTCGACCACGTCCGCCTCTGGTTCCTCGCTTCCTGCCAACACCTGTGCCCCTGGAAGAACGCTACACCCCCCTTTCGCAAACAGTATATCCGGTGTACTATATAGGGACAAGAGCGCCAACCCATCTCATGCTCCCCTTCCCCCCACGCATTTCCCTTGCGTCCCGTCTTCCATTGCCGCCAGCACCCTCACGTCGGCAGTCTCCTCAATTACTGCTGGCTATATAGCAATCTGCGCGCACCCTTTATACTCCTCGTTTCGCCACCTGACAGCTTCCACGCAGAACCCATAAGAAACGATACCCTTTCAAGTATTCTTCTGGAGCTTTTACCACCATCACTTCGCCCGTCACATCCATCTCTGTTTGGGTGCTTTGCTTCGATCGTGCCGCGATCAAAGCAAATATTGCTGTCGCACGCTTACCCCAGTAATGCCCACTTTGACTGGGGAGTGCAAGGGCTCGCCTAGTAGAAGCGTTCGTTGATTGCGGTAAATATACCTAAACCTACGTTTTAATTATACATCCAGCGCTTGGCCTCACCTCTCCGCCAAGAACTACACGCCTCTTACGGTAGGGGGGCTACCCCCATTTTCACTTCCAAGTATAGGCCACTCCCGTGAGCGACTCTGAACCTCGCTCAAAGCAGATTTAACGCTGTTTTGTTGGCGCAGCGAGACAAACGAATCCATGGCGGTGGTGAATATCACGGCGCCCAAAAACACAAAAGCAAACTACATAGGGTAGCCTATCGCGCGACTCTTAAAAGTGACCCCCTAACGTAGCCGTGGTGACTATTAATACTCATAGTCACTAGTAGTCACTAGTAGTCACTAGTAGTCACTAGTAGCGCCAAGGATCGGGTAGGCACAAGTATCTTGAAAGTCACGAGACAGAGGTTGTACTGCGCCATTATTACATCATTGTAATAATAGTTTGATATTTTTGCCATTTTGGCGTTTTCCTTTTAGTGTTTCCGCTTAGTTTTTCGATGGTTAGTGATGGGTGATGCCTCAATGGCCCGAAGACAACCCCAGGTAGATTTTCCTAGCCAGAGATTAGACTAAATTGCTCCTCCATTTCGTAATACAGCGGGGGGGACTCCGTAGCCCTCAACACTTGGACATTCCGAACTCTCGGCGCTTCTCAGCACCTAGCACGTCTGACTGCCGTAAAAACACCCTCTTCCTGCCCAACGTCTTTCAACCACTGACACTACTCTTTGCTCAGGGAGCCGCAGGAGCGATGCCTTCAAGTCCATAACCAGCCCCACCACTGTTGGCCTTTAGCCTGCACCCCTCAACCTTGTCTGGCCGTCTACGGGTATCTTCTCTGCCGACAAGTTGTCCTCCTCGCTGCAGATTCTCTAGGCCGACATGAACAGGACTCCTCCGAACCGTGCGACATATTCCCGGTTGATACAACAACTTCAATATTTATATACCTAAGGCATGCTACGGTACGGGGAGTAGCTATTTTTTCTCAGTTCTAAATATGAGGAGCTGTATACCTCACCCAAGAGCCGAGCTTCTTTGAAATCCATTGTTCGCGCACTCCGCTAAAAGCGACGAAAGTAGCAAAACATAAACGGGATTGCAAAAACATTGCATACTTCTTCGGTTAAGGAGAGATCCTTTCCGTCGGTCAGAGACGAAACGGGCCCAAAAGTACCCCCTCTACCGTGGCACGCCACTTTTGATTTTTTTCGCTTGACCAAACCATACCAAGCCATACCAGAAATATGGTGCAGCAAAGTTCCTGCTCCCTCTCCGCATTTACCAGAACAGCTCAAAACTAGCAACATAGATCATGCAGTCCTGTATTGCGCCCAATCGTCCACTTCGCCTCCTCAACCTTTCAATAAATAGTCGAAATAGAAACCCGTGCGAAAGCATACCCTGCCTCAATCTTGCGAATCTGTCCACCGCTCCGTGTTCCCCTGTTTGTTTCACCTGCCATCCAGTTGCAGGACGCTCGCTCGTGAGATTATTGTAGATCGACCGTATGTGAGTGCACGGGCCAAGGCTGCGGTATGGGGGTGACATTTAGCGCCTCTGTTTTACACTGCCGTATTAAACATTTTGATATTTTTGGCTCGACAACATGGACTACCGTATAACGTTTGGTTTCGCTGCGCCAGATTGAAAAGCTATTGCGTCGAGCTTTGAACGAAGTACAGACGGCGGGCTGACCACAAGCAACGACGTCCACATTTGAATGAAGCACAGAACCACTCGCGCGGTAGCGGAAATGGGGGTACCCACCCTGCCGTAGCCTTGGCCCCCGTCTCCGTCAACGAGTCTGGCGTCTCCCCCCGTCATATGTTTTGCCTTCTTTCTTCAACCCCCGCTATTCCATCGTCAAGTCTGTCGTCTGCCCTGATGATGTGCTGATTCTGAGGGAACGACCTGATATTTTTATTTAACATCCCGCAGCATCCACAGTAACCAATGCTTTCCGCCATACCCCCTCCTCCCTTGCGTTTCATTATCTACGGCACCGTCGGTGAGTGCTGGGTGCCATGCCTGCAACGCGATATCTCACTCCCTGTCTGGTGTGTACCAACCACGCTGCGCATTCCATTGCGATCCTCACTAGCAGCACCAATTTCCGGCCTACAGCTAAACCCACCGTACCGTTGCTATCTCTCTCATAAGTGTTCGACGCCCCCTAACGACCGGGCGTATTTCGCGCCGACAGCGAAATCACCATCGCTTCTACTTGCAACACAGCCCCACCAATGCCTTCGATTGTTGCACCCGTTCTGTCGTTATGTTCGATGTAATAGTGGCTGCTCGTCACCCCCCCCCCCCCCGCATCGCGTCTAGGAGACAGATGGTGGCCATAAAATGAAAATCAGGAAGGGGATAAGATAAGCAAAACGTTTATGTGACACCACATATGGAAGAAAGTGATGAACGCCCAAAGGTTGGAGGTGTCTCTATTAGGAGTAGTACAGTGCCCCGTCTCGAATGGGTTGCGCGGTCAATGGTCAAATGACTAAGGCAAGCAACAAATTAGTTCATTCCCCCGCCCGCCCCCACTGCGCCTAAGCACATTTATTGAACATTTACATGCACTCTTGCGTCTATCACTTATCGCAGATTCGCGGACGTGGTCCTCAGTGCCTTTCACGCGGTGTTACCACTGGGAATTTGCACGCTTCACTTATCTCGTATATTCCCTTGTGTTTCAGGCTGTTTTGAAGGTTGCCGAAATTTCCGCAGACTCACACCGTCCACGCTTAATGGTGGAGGGAGCATGGCACGGCATGGCATGGCAAAAAAAATATTTTTCATCCTGATCTGGGGGGAGCGTGGTGTCGTTTTGTCTTTTTTTCAAAAGCCCTCCGGTGTACATGTGCCTAGGGGTACAGGACTGGGCATCCCTGAAACTTAAAGGAGGCACAGGAGGTGCCGGTTCAGCTACACGTACAACAGCTAGCTGCGATACCCTTGTGTGTCCAAGGTATGAATCAACGCTTCCAAGATAGAAGACCTAATGTTCAGGGCGAACGCCACGACGGTATCATCTTGCGGGGAGGTAACGCATGCCTGCCTCGTCGCAGGAATGACTCTTGTTTTACCCTAAAAAACAAACATACTTTTTCTGACTATCGCATGTCATGTTCGTCACGCCGAAAAGTGACGACCCTCGCGTTAGAGCGATTTCGGCGTCGCGGTACACCACTGCCATTGTACGATGTACTGTAACTAGATTAAAGTAGATGCACATACATCTATGAATTTTAGAGACGGCGCCGTTAGAGCGACCGATTGTACCACCGATCATGTGCACGATGCACAACGCTTGTTGGGTACAGGCAGGCCAGTGTCCGGACGGCGAGGGGATTGAGAAGAACGAACTCTTCGGTCCAAAACCAAAACGGCCACTGACAAGTCAGCATGTCGAAGCTGCAATAGCTTCGTGGCCGCTCCAAGACAGGAAAGTATCGCTAGGCCATGAAACACAGCCATCTGCCACCCGATCGAACACCATGTCTCCCTCTTTGTAACCGATCGAGATGCCGAGAAGGGGGGTAAATTTGATTAGGAGGCGTATCCCACAAGGCAACAGTGTGTTGCTGCGCTGTTGCTCTAGCGCAACGTCGTGGTCGGAAGTGCGGTTTAAAGCAACAGCCGCAGGAGGCCACGTGCGGTTTGTCGCAACTTCGGTTTGGCCGCAACCTCGGTTTCGCGCGCCATGACCGTTTTGCGATGTAGGCGAAACAAATGTTGCGGGCGCCTCTTTTTTCGTTATTAATAGGGACTCCACATAAACATCGCCCTAATTTTGAGGAAAGGGTTAAGATTTTCGAGGTTCGGGAGGCGTCAAAACGCACTTTGTTGATTGATCTTGGGGGCGTGTATTCACGCATGCACCTCACACATTCGCCCCCGGCGGCCCCTACGCGGGGTGCGGCGTACAGTGGCATTTCGGGGGCCCTCCGGAGGGCATTGAGGGCCACAGCACGGCTTTCGGACCCTGTTGCCACGCGCCGGAGGCCTAATCAATGCCCTGGGATCCCATCGACATGCCATGGAGCTACGGGCGATTCATAGTGTTGTGCGGGCTAGCCCCATGTTCCCGGCAAAGATCACAGATCGATACAAGGTACAGCAAGGCGAGGAGGATGTTGAACTGACAAGAGGTCTCATGTACGGCGCCGAGCAAGACATGCACTCTCGTTTCCCCTTGCAGGACCGCGTGGCTGAGGTTGTGCGATACTTCTAAACGGGGTACAGTACCCTGACAAGTATACCGTCATGCGATAGCTTACACCGTGATCAAAGGTTCCCCGGGTATTATATCTCGGAGAGGGAAAATCTTCAAGTTGTGATTTCGGGAGACATCAACCAATTTCCAACCGAAGCAGACATACGCAGGTATGCGGTACAGTTGGCGACTCTCATCACGGGCGCCTTACGTTCCGCTGAGCCGCAAGGTCTTCAATATCCCGTCCATCTTGACCTCCTGCGCTCCAAACCTCATCCCACGAATTGGAAAAAATACGATCCCTTGCTTGGTCCCTTGGCCAAATGACGCGTGCTACGGTAGACACATGCTACTAGTAGTACGATAGAGGCGCACCAATTTTGTTTCTCGGGCTCCTCACTTGAGGAGCTCTTAACCTCATCCAAAAACTGATTTTGAGAAGAATGCAAGTGCAACCCGATGAACAAACCTATGGCCTAGGCATACAAAAAAAAATCATATTGCAAAACAAAAATGTCCTTCCGATAATTTTGGGTTAAGGAGCCCCGTCATTCAGAAACAAAAAAGCCGAAAAGTGCTACCTCTATCGTAGCACACGAGTCGTGTGCTACGATAGAGGTAG
>JAYJMJ010279717.1:0-11836 GCA_036873875.1 Laminaria ephemera
TCAACAACAATGTGCAGAACGTTGCAGGCACGCCCGGCTGAAGTCGCAACTTGCTGTACCCACCACGAGCTACATACGAAGTACATATAATACGACGAAAATTGAAACAACACTCAAAGTTTCCTCAAGCCCATCATACACTTTACGTACATATTCATATGTATATACGAAGTATACTTCGTATATGAATACAGTAGCGCAGGTGTTGCCGCCTGAAACCTTGGGTGCCTTCGGGGCGGTCTTCGCTCTCTTCTTGCTTCTGCCAGCTGAGGGGGTTGCTGGTTCTTCCTTTGGCGTCTGCCCCGCGAGCGTCGTGGGCGAACCAGCAGTCGATACAGGAACATCACGTGAAGACGCTGTATTCTTCTTGACAAGGGCGTCAACATGGGCGATGAGCTTCTGCGCGTGCTCTTCCGGGGTGAAGATGTCCGCAGACCTCAAGGCCCTCAACTGCGCAGTGCCTGTCCAGAAGTCGGATGGCACCACCTTGTCGCTCAACAGGTACTGCTTGATGTCGTTGAGTTGGCCCTCCGACAGTTCTTTCCGATCTTTCTTTTAGAGACACCAACTTGGCCAAGTCTTCGAGCGAGGCGCTGGAAAGCGCCATTGCCCGTACAGCAGTACGTGCACAGTCTGGTGACCGCAGGTCTGAGAACTCAGGTGCACTCTGCACACTGCCCACCAGGGTCTACAGAGTGGGCAGTAGGGATCACTTTTCCGTAGATATTGACAGCACGGCCAACGGGGTTTCCAGTTTTTAACATATTTTTTCGCAACCGGGGAGAGACATTACTTGGTGCAGGTGTTATAAATAAGCTTGATTAAGACCGACGTCTTCGTATCACACTGCTGTTGACCCTGGTGCTAACTAGTACTAAGGGGAGTCGCCCACCTATATCCTTCATGAGGACATACACAACCCGTAACACGCGCGCTCGGAGTATCACACACAGCTTGCAAAGATAAGTTTCCACGAAATCCTAGATCTCACAGCTGTTGTGTACCTGGTATTTTATAATTGTTTATATAAAGTATCCGTTCTGATTCTTGATACCAGGGAGACAAAAATCATGTGATCTTAAAACATGTGGTCACAGACTGTGAGACAGACACAATAAACAAAGCTGGAGCGTGTAAATGAAGGAAACCCTGGCGACATGTCATCGGCGTTACTCCGACAATCCCAGGAAGTCTCTGAGAACAAACTAAGCTACCCTACAGCACCTCTAGGAACCATGAAAACAAGAAGGCTATGGTACGGGGGGTAACTTCAAGTTCTCTACCGAGTTAAGGTCACTCGCGCGCGTGGCTTATCTCACTCAAAAGTGGACTTAAATTGGTTTGCTGCCGAAGCGTGGAAATAATTACATGACGATGAGTATCTATCGCGAAACCGTAAAAGCATACTGGTAATAGACAAATAGCCACTCGCGCGAGTGCCTCTAAGTCGCTAAACCAACAGGCCCTAAAAGTGACCCCCCTATGATACAGTAGCCTAGGAGATAAATACACACTCACCGCTCGTGCTTCTGGGCCATGCAGTGGTCCCTCCGTATTGCGAAGCAGTAAGCTGTTGTTGTCGTTGTTGGAACGTCCACAATGACCTGACCGGACAGCCGTTGTTGTTGCTGTTGGAATGTCCGTTATGACCTGACCGAAAAGCTGTTGTCGTTGGTGATGCACGCCCACAATGACCTGACCAGATAGCTGTTGTTGTCGTAGTTGGTGTTGTTGTTGGAACGCCCACAATGTCCTGACCGGATACGTGTTGTTGTTGTTGTTGTTGTTGTTGTCGGAACGTTCCCTGCTGTGACCCAACCGGATAGCTCTTGGTGTTGTTGTGGTTTGTTCGAACACCGACAACGACCTGGGCGAAAGAGATGTTTCTCGCCAGATGCACCTACGTACGTTTCTACCGGTATTTAATTGTGCCTTTTCGGGCAGATGGCGCATTGAAGCTGCCTGGCAATGATGACGTATCGGCACGACAGCAATTTGCTTTCAATTTCACAAAGTTCAACTTCAAGTTTCCAAACTGCGATACAGTACATCCTTTTGCTACTACAAAAAGTATGCCACTCTAATTCCCAGTAGTTTGTCCCTAAAAGGTTGGTGTACTGTTGTGGTTCCAAAGGGTTTACGGAACGTGTTTTTCTGAATTGGCGTAAAGTCAGTGTGTGTGTTCTTCACATTTAAACTGATCTTTCCACCCATCTGCATCCAGCACAACCAGTGTCCGTGCCGATGCCTCCTGGAGAGACGAGCTCTGTGGTCACAAACTACACGACAGAAATACACATTGAAAACACAGCAAGGTGATTTGGCCATGCAATGCCAACCGCAAGTTCAACTTCAATTTTCGAAGTTGCTATACTGGTTTGTCCATCCTTTTGCTACTCCAAAATGTCACCCCCGCAACACGCGCGATCGAAGTGTCACACGCGGCTTGCAAATATGAGTTTCGATTAAATTTTCGATCTCACAGCTGAAGTGTATTTTTCATTGTGTTATTAAAAAATGTATCCCACTCTAATTCCCAGTAGTTCGTCCCTATAAGGTTGGGTGTGCTGCTGTAGTTCTAAAAGGATTTACGGTTTTTCTGAATTGGCGCAAAGTCAGTAGTTGGATTTCTTAATTAAGTGCCGTCCCTACGATGCAACTTAAGTACGTCTCACCCTACTAGAGACTCCATAAAAAGCAATGTACTTATACCCAACAAAATACCCACAGACTGTCACTCACTCCATCACTGAAAAACCCCCTGAAAAACACGGGCGGGCGGGAGGGATGTTTTTCACCCACACGAAACAGTCCCCCCTGCTGCCCTCTGATGTGGACCTGTTGCCCCCACATGTATACGTACGCCACTCGTTGCTCCTTCCTTCTGTCTAACCTCGTATCGGTCTCACGCCTGCCGTGTATCTCCAGTCGACTATCCTGCGTCATCCTGTTATTTGTTTTCCGCCCTTCGTTCGTCCCCTCTCCTATCCTGCCTCCATGGCTTACGTACGTACATATTCAGTCCCGCTCATCAAACCCCATATTAAACTTCGTTCAATCTTACACTTTGTTTGGTTGTTATCAGGGCAGATAATTGACTAAAGGTCGTTACAGCAGCAGAATTAGGCGTCAGAAATGTCGGGAGACAGCACTTTCACCCCTTGGCAGACAGACAGCAAACTTGCATTATTTTACCTTTGGCGGACGCCAATTTCTTCATGGGTTCAGCAAGGAACACTCGCGATTGTAACGTGCACTTGACAGCCCCCCTTTTCCCTTGCCTGACATGTATCCTGACACCGTTGTTAGATATGCGGCCGGTATACCCAGTTTCCAAGAGCAGTACCAACACCTCAGAGTACACGCCAGTACCTCAGACTACACTGGCCACACACAAATGTCTCGACAATACAGCCCAGTATTTCACAGTACGATACTAAACTTGCCAAATACGCACCAACCCGTGCTTCACAGTACGCCGCCTTTTCCAAACGGTACTGGTACTGCTAGGTGGTGTAGACTCCTGTTATATAGTGCGACGAACTACAAGACCAGGTGTTATTCACAGCAATGTGCAGAAGATCCGGCTGTCTGTGTGTATTGTGCGGTGTAATAAGTAATGTTATACGAGGGATTAGCTCCGCGGGCGGCTGACGCCGCCCGCTACGCTCGCGCAAGGTAGGATACAACAAAAGGCCGATGATTTGGTGCAACTAACGACTTGATATTGCCAAGAGCTAATTGTGCAGAGCTAATTGCCCTGTGCTGCGCTGTGCACTTGCTGGCGATGTCACGTTCTTCTGATCGGCAGTAGGGGTGTACTTTGCGAAAAAACGAAAAATCAAACGTAAACAAACAACGCCAAAACAAAGACAAAAAGCAAACATGAAAAGGACAATTAATGAAGAACGCAAAGATGAGCAGACGACGTACATACATACCGGGACCTGTGGTACCTGGTACTTCGCATGATACCTGTTACTGCTCTATGTACCAAAGAAAGCACAGCACGGCACAGCACGGCACAGCACCGCACCGCTCGGCACCGCACAGCACCGCACGGCGCTGCGCTGCTGGGCTGAGCCAAGTTGATTGACCTGATCAGGTGGGACCTGGTATGATGATACTCACGATACGTAGTATTTACGAAAGACAAAACACAGCATGGCACAGAACGGCACAATACTGAACAGCACCGCACAACACCGCACAGCATCGCAGGGCAGGGTGCGGCGGCGCACGGCACCGCACGGCGCTGCCCTACTGAGCTGAGCTGAGCTTGGTGTAACTTCTTTTGCGAAAAAAACAGAAAAGAGTTAAAAAAATAGAGCGTCAAGAGCGATCAATGAAGAAAGCAAGAAATTCAGGAAGGTTCCCCAAGAAATAATATGTTCGGCCATTAAGAGCTGAGAATGGCTGAGAGGTGGGAGAATATGCCGAGGGCAACCTTCGGGGTTGCCGACTTTTGAGTAAGTCCATGTGTCATCCGACAATGCGCAGCGTGAGCTCCACAACATCGATCACCCGTCCAAATCATTCCCACGAAGAACGTAAGGGAACCCAAAGGAAATTAAACCTTTCGCGCGAAGTGCGACTATTAATAGTGGTGGCACTTTCAGTCGGGAGGCCGGAAAGGGCGGAGAGGAGGCCGCGAAAAGGACGCTGGGGTCCAACAACAGCAGTGTCTCCCTTGACCCTACAGAAGAACAACAACCAGCAGTGGCAGCAACACAGTAGCAGCAGCATCGTGTATATTGTGAGGTAACGTGGGGAGTCGGTAGGATGTTGTGGAAAGTAGGTGGGATACCGTGGCGGGCCGTGCGAAGTCGGCGGTATACCGTGTAATACCGTGGGATACGTCTGTATACAGTAATGAGCCTTTGGTGGGATACTGTCAGACACCGTGGCAATTCTGTGGGATGCCGTGGGATCCCGATTGATGCCGTGGGAAGGCGGCGAAATGCATCGCTTCATGAGCCGTGCGGCGTAAGCCGCAAAAAACTTGTTTTATATTTCTTACCCTGGACCGGTAATACGGTGGAAAGTTTGTAACACGATGTGTCATGTCATCGACGCTGTCATGATCGCTTTATTTCGACAGTTGTTGTCCTTGAATTCCCTAAGGACTTCCCTAGTTTTCGATATCGACCTAAACAATTTGCTGACGCTACACTCGCCACTTTGTTTGGACGTTGTTTGTCCTTGAAGTCCCAACGGAGTTAATTTTGGCTTCGATACCGACTTACCGAATCATATTATTCTGCAACATCAAGAACGTATGGCAGAAGCTCACACCAACGCAGGACACCACCGGGACTTCGAGTACTAACGCTGTACCCTAACCCTAGCCACAAAACTGGGGGTTTCCAACGCATGTGGAGGCGATGGTTCCAGAGAGACAGTAGTATAGGCAAGCTTAGATATCGCGTTCGTGGGGTAGTTGTAAGCTGAACCCATTTAGAACGGCACCCACGTTTATCGGGACAAACTATTTCGAAACCGTATTATATATATTTTTGCAGTTAGTTCTGAAAGGGTTAATACGTGATGTAAGCTAAGGCATCGTCGCTGTCGTAATGTGATGTAAGCCTAAGCCACCCGAGTCCTGCCACGGTGGAGGTGGTACGTTTGGTGCCAACATGTTCTGACTGACGGACGCTCCTCCACTGAGTAATCACCCAATATATGTGCGTGCATACGTTTTCTTTTTTTTACGAGCGAATGGGAGTTTCTAATTTACACCGGCGCCTCGTAAGGAGGGGTCCAGTTCAAAAATCACTAAAATCCAAATCACTTGATTGTAAAGGCCTATTTTACCGGCTAAATGTCTGGGGTTTTTAGACCGACCGAAATTCAACTAAGATTTTAAGTGACAGATGTTAAACTTGACTTCAGAGGTACGATGCATTCAACTTGATGTGTCAGAGTGCGATTTCCAAGTGATACATGCCGTACCACACCATACTATACCATTCCATAGAGTACCAAATACCATGCCGGACTGTACCATACATTACCACACCTTCCCATTCCCCGCCCGGGGTCGCCTCCACACAGGCTTGAACGAAAAAAATCAACTCTAACTTCAAGATAAAAAATCCACGCCAATTTCAAGCCAACACAATGCACACTAACTTCAAAATATAAAATCCGAAAAACAATATCGAAAAAAAAGGTAAAAATGGATTTCCGCATATCGACGTTGACCTTCAAATAATTCTTCACGGATAACATCGATTCAGAATCGAAAGCGGTCAAACCTGAAGGAGATCGCCGCTACCACACTTGGCTCAAGATAACAAACGTGCCGTATCGGATCATATACCACACTCTACCACACCATCCCATTTGTTTGATATCTTTCGAATTGCTTGATTGTTGTTACGTCTTCGACTAGGGAGAGAGAGAGCACATTCGAGAGACCAGTCTACCGCAACCAACCGTTTTGGCAACCAACTGGTCCCTTGTCTTATATCCCGCCTCTGCCTCCGTTAACCACTGGCCAGGTCCCAACCGAAACCCAAGCAGTAGTGCGAGTCCCCCTATGGTGTGGTACCGTGGAAACTCCTCATGTAATGCACAATGCGCTTGATCTTCGTTCCCCTCACCTTCGAAAGAAAAGTGGTCGGTGGGTGGGAGAAATAACACAGGAGCCCGCCTGTCGCTTGGTCACTGGCCGGGTACTATCACGTACTATTGCTCTGCTCGCCTAGCCTAGTCGGTTCCGTCCCCTGCTCACCGACAAGGACCTATACCTATCTGCGCGAGCACCCAAACAGTCGTGATAGGCACCAGATGTCGGAAGCTCTTACAAGAGCGTGGAACTATAACCCTGAATTCTTCCGTCCCAAACAAACGGCAGGTTACGCAGCTTGCGGTTCCCTAGGCCGCGTAACTTTCTCCTTTGTTTGATACCTTTAGAATCGATTGTTGTTATGTGTTCGACTAGGGAGAGAGAGCACTCTCGAGAGACTAGTCTACCGCAACCAACCGTTCCGGAAACCAACTGATCTCTTCTCCTAAATCCCGCCTTTCCCTCCGTTAACCACTAGCCAGGTCCCAAACGAAACCCATGCAGTGTAAGACGACTGCGTCCCCCCACGGTAAGATACCGTGAAAACTCCTCCAAACATGAGATCGTCGGATTCTTCTACGACTTTCCCCATACAATGCCGTGGCCAGGCTGTCTCTGACCCCCATTTGCCGACGCCATTGTCGAGAGAAATATCCCGCGTCCTCTGCGTTACCTTGCACATATCCGACGACAACCGTCTCTCACGCTAGATCACTTGCTCGTCCCCACGCTGCCCGACGCGAGAACGAACGTACGTCTTACGCAGAGAGGGTGTTCGCGACGCACGCTACGATAGAGATGCCCCAATTTATTTCTGAGGCTTTTTACTTGGGGAGATTTATATTTCTCTCAAAAAAACTATTTAGGGGAAACTAAAAGTGCTACCCGATGAACAATCCCATGGCCTAGGTATACGACGAAAGTTATTGCTAAAAATAGAGTGAAATTCCGACGATTCTGGGTAAAGGAGCCCCGTCATCAGAAACCGTTTCAGCCGAAAATTATATCTCTAGACGTGCCCAGTGTCTGTTTCTTGGGGACAGCGCATCGAACCTACCAGGTAATGAAAATGTATCGGAAAAAAAAACCTAAGCAAATTTCTTTGAATGCCAGAAAGTTCAACTTCAAGTGTCGAAACTTCGCCACTGTACGTCCTTTTGCTACTGCAACGTGTATACCGCTCTAATTCCTAGTAGTTTGTCCCCACACGCTTGGGTGTTATTCCAAAAAATACAAAATCCTTGTGTTTCTCTGCTCACGTGAGTGTTTTTCTGGGTTGGCTGAAGGTCAGTATTGTAGTTTAGTCATTTGGTTATGGTCAAGACAGACAATTTAATTGACTTGTCACAGCAGCAAAACTAGGCATGACAGATGTCGAGCGACAGCGATTTCACCCACGCAGCAAAGTTTCTTTGATTAACCTGTACAGACACTAAAATTCTTGTGGCTGTAGTGTGGCACACTTGGCCTTATACTCTTGACAGCCCACGTGTTCCCTTGCCTGACATGTCTCCTGTCGTCATTGGTTGGCATCCCGCCGCTGTACCCTGATTCCGGACTGTAGTACCAGCACCTTGAAACACACCCCAGTACAATATACAATACACGTACAAGTACTTCGCAAGACATAGCGGTACGCCTAACCTGAAATACGCACAGACGAGTACCTCACAGTACGTCGTCGCTACCAAACGGTACTGGTACTACTAGGATCTGTAGACTCCTCCTGTATAATGTGACGAACAAAACCACAAGGTGATGTTTACAGAAGTCAGTGTATGGAAAACCCGTGTGATTAATAATGAGGATTTTGATGTCGAGGGGG
The DNA here is from genome assembly GCA_036873875.1 of Laminaria ephemera. Lineage (NCBI taxonomy): Eukaryota > Phaeophyceae > Laminariales > Laminariaceae > Laminaria > Laminaria ephemera. Next base: position 8,400 of record JAYJMJ010279717.1, read on the forward strand.
CGCAGCTCGCGAGGATTCAAGCAATAATCTTCCGAATTGGGTCGCGCACGTACAGCAGTAGGTGCACACGAAAGAAAGTTGGGTAAAATACAACCAAAAAAACGTTTGAGGTTGTCGATATTTTTTTGTTTACAAAACTCACATCTGTATGTATGCATGGATGCATGTCTGTCTGTCGCCGGGTTGGAATACACAATGCGCGACGCACACTGAACCGATCGCGACGAGCCCGGGTTGGATTGACGCGCAACACAGGGAGAAGATTATCTCGCTGGGTTTGACGCGCGACACAGGGAGAAGATTATCTCGCTGGGTTCATGTCAAGTCGTCATGAGTTCGTAGAGGGAGCTCGATTTGAGTCGTCAGTTTTCCACCTCCCGCGTCTCATCTCGCCCTGCTGAAAAAGAAAAAAAATGAAGTGCTCGAAGGGAATTCAAAAATAGAAAACATGTGCTCTTTAAGAGGGCATGCGGCAATACCACATACTCGAGCGCTTGAGGCGATGGCAACAACATCCGCCACCGCGGTGCCCACAAGGTATCCCACTGCTTGATATCTTCACGGTCGCTCAGAAGTATTCTCGCCCCCATCCGCAGGACTTTGTTTGGTCTCGTGGAGCTCTGTGGGCGGGGTACTGATGGTGCCGACGGATGGTCAATTTTTCGTTTTCAAGCATCGAAACACACACAGGTTTGGGCGCATTTTCGAAGAACAGCTCCACACACTTCATCGCTACGAGTGTCACAAGTATCCCCACCACGGGAGACGTTGCAGGCATACTGCTATTGATCTGAGTCGAGCCCGGAGCACGCATGCTATAGTCGTGGGTTCCTAAGGCGAGTGCCTCGGTCACCCTCCCAAAATCGAGTGCTCGTATCGTTCGAAGGAATTTTTAGATTTCGACTTTTTGAATCGTGTATCAAACAAGAGGCGCCCAACTTTTGCGAACATTGATTTTGTGCCACAAATATTGATCCGGTGGGCGAGTAACCCTTGCTCCTCGAACTAGCCGAACACCAGCATACACTTGTGGTGTGGTGAGTGGTGTGTGTAGTGGGCTGGGTCTACTCGTGTACTACGACCTCCGACTGTTTATAAATACATGAACTGCGTCTTGCTGTTGCTGCGGCTGCGTACGAGGCACGTATATATACGTGCCATGAACCAACATAGTAGGATGTGTCGGTTTGGCGTAGTGCACGCTGACAACACAAAAGACGACCATTACTGGTGCAACTACGTTACTACTACCGCTGTGTTGTGTGCATCGGCTGGCTTTGGTTAGGAGATATCCTACTATGATGATAAGGGTATGCTATAGGAGTGCACTATTAATACGTACTGCTGTCTTGTACTGGTACGTAGGTATCATACCGGTACTACCTACCAGGTACCTGGTATTACATATGTTACCTTGTCATCACCCTGTGTATTTATTCCACGTTCGGCCTACTGGAGTGCCGGCGGTCAGCCTTGCCTAATGCAGTTATGATGGGTATCTCACACAAACTGATGAAATATCCTCGTTACTGCCACTCTTCTAGTATCGTAGTGTGACACCTGCAATTTTCATTTTCCGTTTGTTTGCCATTGGACAATGTGCAGCGTGAGCTTCAACATCGGTCACTCGAAAAAACATTCCCGTAAAGAAGACTGACGTATTCTGCCATTATGTAAGTATTGGGTTGGAATGAGGCCTCCAGCCGGTGCTGGAGACTCTCACCCCGGATTATCACCCTCCTGCGAGCATCGTACTAGATGATCGTGGCGGGGGTAACAACTCGGATGCCAATGACATAAATACATGCTGCTACTATTTCTGGTTATGGTGTACGAGTAGTGTATTCAAGCTGGGAGGGTGGGATGGTCCGCTTCTTTTACTCCTCCTCTTTTCACTTCGTAGTAGTTTCTCCGAGGCTTTCCACCAGCAGACTGCCATCCCCTTGGGGGCAGTCTTACATCGACTCTCCTCTTGTTCCAATATTTCGAACCCAGCCTGTATCCATGCTTGGTTCCATATTTTCTACTGCGAGATTGCCTTGAGATTCTTGTCACTTGCGCTGCGCCAACAAAACAAAAAAACCTGTTTGGAGAAAAGTAGTGAGTCACTCGCCCGAATGGCCTAAACGCGGTAGTGAAAATGATAGTATAACACCCCCCTACCGTAGGATCAGTCTTGGTGGCGTATTTCATACTCGGACGTCCCCGGGTACCAAACCTGATAAATATTGGTCATACCCGAGTATCCTTTAGTGTGATTCCCTTAGTTTGATCGTGTGCGGAAACCTTGTTCCCCCCCACCCCATCGCCGTCCCCCGCCCTTTGCCGTACACCTCGGATAGGAGTAGTAGTGGCAACAACAGCAGTATAGTATTGCCAGACAACTTATTATTGTAGCAGTAGTACTGTATGTACTAGTAGTAAATGGTAGTAGTAACAGTAGCAGTAGTAGTCGTTTCAGTAGAGGTAATAGTAGGTAGGAGTAGTATACTGCAGTGAGTGGTAGTAGTAGTAGTAGTAGTAGGTAGTAGTAGTAGTAGTAGTAGTAGTAGTAGCAGTAGTAGTAGTACTGATGTATGGCAGTACTACTACCGCAGTAAGACGGAGAAGTAGCAGCAGCAGGAGAAGAAGTAGTTTAGTATTACTACAACAACAGTACTACCGAGAAGTAGCAGCAGCAGCAGTAGTACTAGTAGTTGTAGCAGTTGTTGTGTGGTAGTGAAGCATACTTAGTATATGTCTGGCGCTCTGAAGTCTTCTAGAGTAGGTAGCATTAAAAAAATAGTTTGCACCGACTTTCCTTCTAAAGGCATCAATAGTATTTTTACTGCTGTACGAAGTTTAGTACATACATGATCCCACTCTAATTTCAAGTAGGTGCTACCTGGCACCGTGTTATTATGGGCGGAAAATACGTGTACGAACGACGTTGTAGTTCGGTCCCTGATTTTCGGAATCGCGATACCAAAAACCGGACACCGAAGAACCGAGATATCGAAATTTTCAATATTCGGTTCGATTTGATTCGGTACCCATCACTGCCTACGAGGTACCTTTTCTACCTATATTTGCGTGTTACCATGTTACCATATACCTGGTATATGAGTTACCATATACATCGTACGTGGTATATGATACCTGAAATCTCCATTTACCGAGATTTGAACCCCTGACTCCAACCTTCTTATTAGTATTCGAGGTTAATCACTCAAGCACCGGGGCGACCGGCATTTTTGTTTGTTTGTTTTCTCACTTTTTTTACTTTCCAGGTTCTGGACTATTAATAGGACTATTAATAGCCGTGGTCACAGGTGTCGTCCTTTCTGCCCCCCCGGTACGTGCCTTCATTTTTATCGCGCAGAGGGTTCAGCATTCCCAACGCTCGTCGATTTCATCGAAATTTGCTAACTCACGCTCTCGCGCTTTCCGCAAGTCAA
>JAYJMJ010279737.1:0-11836 GCA_036873875.1 Laminaria ephemera
GAGGGGGGGGGAGGATTGACGCGGATCTGACCCGCCGCCAAGATTCGGGTGGATGGTGCACTCATGGCCAGATTGCTACTGACGTCGAGCCGCAATAGCGCGGCGAAAACGGCATGCGCGCGCGTGCGGTCTTCGGGCATTCTCTCAGGGACGCCATGCGGTTGAGTCTCTGACTGTTCCGGCCGCGGCGAGCAGGGGGGTGGGGGGGTCTCCGTGAAATACCGCTTATGGGCTTGTGGCTGGCCTGTAGAGAGACGTCTCCGGTTGTAGTCTGCGCTATCAGGCATAGCAGGAAATCGCATTTACATTTTCAACGACGAATTTACTTCGTTCGGAGGTTCTGTTTTTCACACACAAGACGCGCCATGCCGGTTTTGCGATGTCTTCGCTTCTCGAGCTTTCTCGTTTGTTCACCTTTCACACACAAGACGCACCATGCCGGTTTTGCGATGTCTTCGCTTCTGAAGCTTTCTCGTTTGTTCACCTTAGCGCTCTCTATTCTAGGCCCTAACATGGTTGAGGTGTAGGGCACTTCACGCCAAGCCCGTAAACTCGGTAGAAACAGTGGGCAAGGAGCACGATAAAATGACACACCTGCTGCCTAAAGTTCTGAGTGTACACATGCAAGGATGGTTTTTGCAGCTGTGCATCACATGAAATCCCGTTTGGTGTCGATGCCTAAACCGACGTCCCCCACAAATCCAACCACATAACATCTCGTTCAAACGCAGGGTTCATCGGCAAAAGGAGTCCTTCGCGCGAGCAACACCGTTCGTTTCGGGGATGAAGGGTCTGCGGCTACTTCGGTGGGGAATATTGCTGGCCCTTCTGAACTCTTGCGGCACCATCCGTCCGGCTGGGGGAACCTCCACGCCGGCCTTTGATATGACCGACGTTATCACCGACAAATGCTGGATATACACGCATCTCAACAAATCCGGCGGATCCACCGTGAAAGGAATCCTTCACGGTCACTGGAGCCAACGGTACCACACCTATAGCAATGGCGAATGGTGGAAAGGGGAAATTCACATGAAATCAGTCGCGGACAAGCTTGTGCATTTCCATAAATGGAATGTGGTCGCCGGGGGATACGCCGAGTCCCTGCGACGCTCGAGTGCCGTTGACCGAAAGTGCCAGTGGTTCACCGTGTTTCGGCACCCGATTTCGCGCATTGTCTCTGCGTACTACTACTGCAAGGCGCATCCCACCGACCAGACCTGTGCATCGAATATCGTGGATGCCAACCAAGTCGACCTGGCCACGTTCGCAAAGCACTGGGGAAACTATGCTACTAGGCAGTTCATACTGAGTTTCATTTCCATCGATGATGCCTTGGAGTTCTCACGTACCGATGCGGCTAAAGCAATGTTGCCCAACGGGAAAAATAAGTCGACAACAATTCCTGGCTGGTACACGGTTAAACTTTACCTGAACAGTCAGACCCAACAGTCCAATGTCGAACCTGTTCCGGACGCGGGCTTGTACACGATGTTGCAGCCCGTCCAAGACTTACTCCGAGACCATTATTCCGCGGTCGGTATCCTCGAGGAGTACAACACTACGCTTTCTCTCTTCAATGCCGCGCTGGACATGCCTAAAATTGACTGGCACGAGCGGTTCGCGAGCACGGGTGAAATTAACGTAAACAACGAGTACAAGGAGAAGGCGGCGACGCTAGCAGAGGCGTGGACCAACTCAAAAATAAAAGCGTACATGCAACTCGATTTGTCGCTGTACGATTATGCCGTCGAGCTATTCCACAAGCAGGCGCAAACGCACGGTATCTAGATACAGGTGTAGCTGAGTGCCTGTCGATTTGACGGGACGGCCGCTCACCGAATATATGAATATCGCCATTTTGTTCGGTCCGCACAAGCTTTCGCTGGCGACGGTGGCGACCTGCGTAGGTAGTTTGGTAGCTAGGTGGTTGAAACTGGGCCCCACGGCCAAAATTTAGGCGTCAATGTAAACCGAGTCTACGTAGCAAACTGACAATCTGCGGTGCCTCGCTACAGGCGTGTGTGCTGTGATGTACGCCAGAGTGTTAACTAGCCGTTGCGCTAACGCAACTTTGGGGTGGGAATTACTGCTTTACGCGACAGGCGCCGGATGGCATGTTGCACATAGCGCAACATACATTTTGCACCGCACAACTGTTTTCGACACAGTGGAAACACGTGTTACGCGTGTGTTTTTCAGCGGAGGTGATAGAAACGCATTCGGTCAAGTTTCCATTCGTATGATCACGCGTGAATTGCGAAACAAATGTTTTTGGCTTCTGAACTCATTGGGTCTAGTGGTTTCCGGGCATTTACCCATGCTTGCATGGAGAAACCTACTTAGTGATAGGAGTCTAAACACATTAGGTGAAGCGGTTTACGGGCGTATACGCACGCATGTATGGCGAACAAGATGTTTTAGACATCTGAACGCTCTTGGTGGAGCGGGTTTCGGACGTATATACACGCATGTATCGCAAACTTTTGGCCGTTGGCCCTGCAGGGGATCTCAGGGTACCAACCCGGCGCCCATCCTTGCACGGAGATAACACCTCAGGATACCCGCCGGGCGCCCTTGCTTGAAGGGGGATGATACGCTTTCTGATTGCGCTTCGCACAGCAGACGATGGAGCCCCAATGATTGCCCTTTTGCACAATGCCTGCCTTATAGGTTTCTTTTGTTTCCTTGTGCCTTTTTTTTGCTGATGATTTTATTATTTTGATCACTAGCAAGACAGCAATGAAAAATCACGGAAACGTCGAATAACATGTGAAACACACCGCGCCTATGTTTGGGTGCTCAACGGTTTGGGCGAGTAGTCGTGTGGGTTTGTGCTTTAAGACGCATTCACGTGAGCTACTCGGTTCCCCGTACCCTCATGGCCGCATGTTAGACTTTTTTGACATTCAAACGCACGCTACGGTAGAGGTGCACCCTTTTTTGTCTGAGGCTCCTCGCTTGAGGAGCTCTATACCTCTCCCAAAACCTGATTTGAGGTAATGTAAAAGTGGTAGCCGATGAACCATGTCATGGTTTACGTATAAAACGAAAAGTATTTGCAAAAACAAATTAACGAAATTCCGACGATTTGGGATTAAGGAGCCCCGTCCTTCAGAAAATGTTTCTGCCATAATTTGCTACCTCTTTCGTAGCACGCGTCTTGAACTGAAACTGACATTTCTCCCAGGCACTCGTATAGGCTGCACCGTTATTGCAGCTGTGAATAGACACCCGCTACCGTCTGACTGATCTCGACTTGATCTGCCTAAACTATGACGCCCTAAGCAAATACTCTTACATCCCTTCCCTTCTTTGCGTGTCCCCACGCGGGCGTTGTGAGAGGTTCGAAAACGTATTACCTATCCTCGACAAGTTCTTCGTTGTTGGGGTATTATCTGTGTTCTGTACGTGCTATCGAGCAATTACGCTTCGGGTCCACCTGTCGTTTCTCTCCCCCAACCTCTCACAATCATACAGTCTAGCACGAAGCCCCAGTCGGGGTGTCTGCTGTCCCTATCTAAGAGATACAAGTAGGTTTCGACCAAACCGAAGCGTTAGACGTAAACTCGAGAAGGGAACAGAAGGTAATGGATCCTGTTCGAATATCCGCAGCAATGGTTTCCTGGACTTGGCACCACCACGTGTTGAAAAGCTGCGCCGATGTTGATGTTCGTATCTCCTCGCCCTTGCCCCTTCTTCCCATGTTCCCCTTGCTAGGTCATCTACGTTTAGTATCCAAGACCTAAATGGGACGTTGTTCGAACAAATTGTGCACGACGCGGGCGGTCTACAGTGTCAAGGGCAACAAGACGACAGCATACTGCAAGACACCCGCTCAGTACGGCATGGTCAAACTCCGCATCAGCGTTGCTCTCACGACACATGCATCAGCAAAGCTTTCTACAGTGTCGAAGGCAGCAAGACGGTTATATTCTGCAAGGAGCATGCTGATGACGGTATGATCAACGTTTGCGGCAGGCGTTGGTCCCACAACACATGTGCACGGAGACCTTTGTTCAATTTGACGGCAGCAAAACGGTGGCGTTTTGCCGGGAACATGCTAACGACGGCATGATCAGCGTTCTCAACAAGCGGTGTTCGCATGGCCCGTGCACAACGATATCCTCCTTCTGTGTCAGAGGCAGCAAGGCGCGGCGTATTGTAGGCAACATGTCGAGGACGGCATGACCAACGTTTGTAGCAAGCATTGCTTATATGTTTCATACACGACGGTACCCTGTTTCAATGTCAAGGTCAGCAAGACGCTGGGCCACTGCGGGCAACATGCCGAGTACGGCATGGTCGACGTCTGCACCAAGCAATGTTCACCTATATAATGCATAACTGTCTCCTCCTTTAATGTCAAGGGGAGCAAGACGTCTGCGTACTGCGGGAAACATGCTGAAGAGGGCATGGACAGCGTCAACCGCAATATTTGCTCATACAGCACATGCACGACTACGTAGACGTTTCTTCGACGTTGTGGGCATCAACGCCGTATTGCCGGCAACACGCCGAGGACGGCATGGTCGACGTCCTCTCTAAGAGTTGCTTGCACGTCGCTTGCGCATTGAGACCTACTTTCGATGTGGAGGGTTGTTAGACGGCAATCTATTGTGCGAAACACGCTTAAGACGGTGTGGTGAACATCTGCGACAATAATTGTTTACCCAACGCATGCACGAGGTAACCCCATTTCAACGTCCAATGCAGAGTGACGGCTATGTATTACAAGAAACATGCCGAGGAAGTTATGGTCAACGTCTGCACCAAGCACTGCTCAGATGACTCCTGCACGACATCACCCTCGTTCAATGTTGCGGGCAGCTAGATGGCTGCGTACTTCTGGCAGCATGCTGAGGCCGGTATGGTTGATGTGTGCCATAAGCGTTGCTTACACGACGTCTGCACGAGGCATCCGTCGTGGGGTGTACTCGCTGACGGTGTGGGGAGTGCATGCTCTGACCATGAAGCAAAATTTCGGACAGTCCGGTTACCAATTTCAGGGCACCTTGCAAGGTGGCGGGTTGCGCCAATAGTTCGACGTGGGGGATCAATGGAGAACAGCCTTCTCACTGCAGTCACTATGGCCCCCTTAATGCAGGCATCATCCTCACTGTACGAGGCAAGCGCAGGGGGGGGTGTTGTTGGTAGCTCATCGGACTGTGCGGTAAGGGGGCCGTCGTTTAGAGTTAAGGCTGAGTATTACTTTTTAAAATACGGTTGGACCGAGGAACAGTTTGATGTTACTCTTCGGTAATCGTTGATGACGCGGAAATTAAACATACCAGGTATTGTGCATACGTTGGCCGAACCTCACGCCAGTAGTGGGGGTGTTCGTTCATCGGGGACATGGGTCATGTTGCTAGAAGACGATCCCACGGTGGCGTTGCTTTGTTAGAAGACTACGGCGTATGACGCGGTCGGAGGCTTTGAAAGAACACGTTTGCCATAGTACAAAATACCGTTTGGGCGAGCAGCAGATAGGGTTTAGGATAGGGTGATGCTGAAGCATTTTTTTAGATATTCCTTGCTTTTTGTCTGTCACGCGCTACTTGACCGCGAGTATCCAAGATTAGCCATAGCTATGGAAAAAGATCGCGATGAAGACGCTGTAGTAACAATTCGAGTCAAGTTGATTCGATGCATGCAATGAAACAGCATGGACCCTTCGTTTGGTCTAGCAGTCAAGCTTGCCGCTGTCGTGGATAGCATTGGCGTAGACCGGCAATGCGCGTGCGTGCTCTGTCTGCAATGGGTTGTAAGGCTGCTTGGGCTTCAAGTCACACAGAATGTAGATCTCTCTGGATGTAAGCTGTAGATGTCAAATGCTTTGTAATCAATTTGTACCAGCTTTCATCGCGGTGTGGTTCCTGAACCAATGACTTAATCAGAAACCTAATTATTCGTAAGCGTTCGTTGTATACCATCTGAAGGCTGTAGCTACATGTATTCACTGTTCGTGTTTACTGGTATGCAGGTGAATATCACCATATATTATATACCTGAGATACTACAAAGGAATATCATTTGAAGGTTGTATCTATTTACACATGTATTCACTGTTTGTGTTTATGCAGGCAAATAGTACCATATATACATGATACACTACATACAGTTGAATCGCCACAAGTGGGTGCGGTACCACGCGTGCTGTCACTGTAAGCCCTAAAAACGTTGTTTACTAGGGTACAACATGAGCCTTATGGCGAAGTATCGGAATATCGTTGCCGATATACTTCAAGTTCGTACTACGCGAGATATTGCTGTCGGAACGGTGTATCATTGTTTTATCTATATATTTCACCCGTTGAGCATCTTATAGGTGTGAGAACTAACGGTACGCATGCACGAGTGTATCCAACTCAATCCACATGCCATATATTCTATATCTTCTCCCGTCGCGAAAACCGCGAAAGCAGGTGCTAGTAAAACTCGGTTGGGGTCGACAAAAAATATCGAAGATTTTCGGCAAGCGGTGGGAATGCTGACCAGTCTGGGCGTTAGGAATGAATGCAAGTACCTGGAGGCGGAAGGGACGACACCTTGATCACCGCTTTTTCAGAAGATGGAAATGTGAAGAGAGAGAAACAGAAAATTGTAACAGTATCGGATAGAGGTAAATCGAGGCGTGTTTGCAGTGGGGATACGTAGAAGACAGACCGGGCGTGGTTGGGGCGGTGCAGGAGAGATATAAATTGCGCAAGCAACACCCAAACGCTTAGGTATCATACAGTAACGAAGCATGCTGCGGTTGATACTAAGATAACATATTATTTAGGGTGAAATTGGTAACATTTGGTGTCAAGCGGTTCATCCACAAAGACGTGCGGGAAGGGGAGGGGGGGTGATCTTGGACAAGTTTGGATATCGTAGTAAGGTGTTGCACGGTGCAGTAATTTCTAGCCTTCAGGTACGGCTCGGTGGGGTTATATCCGACCTCGGGGCACCTCATGGTGTTAGCGACAGTAAAACCGAACGATACCGCGCCGTAGTAATGTGAACAACACAAATCCACACGGCACTCACTCGAACCGAAACGCATCACACCGTGTTGTGCGATGCTCATAAAAATAATCGCACTAATCTGCACCGTGTGAATTCCTTCTAAATAGAATACTACGCCGAGGTACGGTTCCACAGCATGAAAAGCCTTGGAACATATTATAGAAGTTTACAGCGCACAGCGCATTTGGGTATGCGTTATTTCAATACTCCAAAGTATCTTCACTAAGTGCAGAGCAAATGATTTACACGCAATCAATACTACCTGGTATCACCCAGACAGTTAGATTATATTCGACGAGCAGTTAGAATGCTCAACTGTTTGCTCGATGAAAAGGAATGCACGTATCGGCGGGAGGAAGGGTGGACACGTGTGACCACAGATTGTCTAGAACACCAGGACGCAGTGTGTGCCGGCAAAATCAGAACAATGAAAAACGAGTATAATCAAACACTTGGGGCAAAGTGAAAACATCGGGACGGTACGAGATACGGTTGATTATCATAAACACACTGCAGGTATATACAGCACATAGCCATTTGAAGTTACGTACGCGTAACTACGGCCATAGCGGGGAGTAGTCAGTACCATCTTCTGTATAAAACGGATCAACATTTTCGCCGGCTTTTCCACCCTTTTTGGCTTCAATCCCGCTGTGTGTGAAATTGGACAATATGGTATTCACTACGAGCAAATGCGAGTTTTATTGTTTAACGGTCCATAATGTGGGGACAGTTTTTTATTGGTGAAGCCTGGATATATCATACGTTCGCCACCGCCGCGAAATGGAACGCACACCAGTTGGCTACAGCTAGAATTGGTAATGTAATAATTTCCATACGTTTTTGCCCCGCATGCGAATAACACGAACCCACCTCCACACTGACTCCCCACGCTTAGCTCTCATTCCTGCTGGTGTGTTAGTCTACTCAAACTATTGGTTCATATTATTGATTTCCGGAGCATGATTCGACGACGACGAACATCAAACGGAACGAATAAGATGGTAACTGACTCACGGTGAAGGTAACTCCCTCCACACCGTCGACGTTCGTTTGGAAGTCGACGTTCGTTTGGAACTACTGTAGTAGTAGCCCCGGCTAAAAGAAGTGCAGCAGCCGTTGCCGCCGAAGCTAGTAAACTAATGCTCGCCTTTCTCATCTCGATTATGTCGAGATTCAGTATTTCCAGTAAATCGACCAAGCACACATACATGCACATCGTAGGGCGAACGTACCAGTACGTAAAGCAAATATGGAAACAACCGTGGGATAAAAAGATTTTTTATAATAACCGAACCCTCTGCGCTATGAAGATTAAGGAACGTACCGGTGGGGGAAGAAGGTAAGAGTCCTTCACACCTGTGACAATGGCGTGTCCAGAAGGTCGATGAGGGTAAAACGTACAACGATTTGGGCTGGGATGTAAACGTCATGATGATAAAATCCCAGTCATACAAATTCATTGAGAATAATGTATACCAAACGTAAAAAAGATATTCTCGTTGCCAAAATCGAGATGTGAGCGTGACACAAGCGCAATGTACCACGAAACAAATTAAGGCAACCGTTGCAAAAACAGGTTTTTGGAGCATACAACGAGCAGAACACAAATCAACCAAACCAAATCGATGACGGTGAGCATGTTGAAGGGGTGAGCAGAAAATGAGCAGAACATGCACGAAGCATACTGAAATTAAAACTAAATCGTCAGCCAAACGAACGATGTTTTGAGCATTAAATAGAACTTACAAGAAGCTACCAGTATATACGACGGTAATGACTCGACAACACTAACCCAAGCATCAGGGCTGAACTTCTGCTGACCTGTTACATATACAGGGAGTACACAGGGAGTATAGCGTATCTACAGTAGGCACGAAAGCTTCGCTTACGACAACGGTAGCTCGCTATTTAGCTCATTTGCGTACAGACCCTGTAGATTCTAGTAGACCACCCCGAAAGTTAGCGTATGACAAACATGCACAAATGGCTCAAAAGCGCTAAATAAACAATGCCCTACTGATATACACCCTGAATTCCGCAGCTGTCTGGTTTTGCCCCCCTCAACGAGGGTTATATAGTTTCCGTGAACAGTATGATTATCCTGTTGACCCTGGTATTAGCAGGGGAGTCACCAACCTGTATCCTTCACGAGGGTATGCCACCCCCGTAACTCGCGCGATCGAAGTATCACACGCAGCTTGCAAATGTGACTTTCGATTAAATTTTCGATCTCACAGCTGAAGTGTATTATTCATTTTAAATAAAAAAATAAAAGGAGAGCTGATGACCAACCGATGTTATGAGCACAAAATCAAAGAGTAACAAATGCGTGTCTGGTATAATTATGTACAAACGTGTAAGATCCGTTTAGTGTTCATGTCCATACTCCCACGGTCTCTACGTTTCCGTCGAGAGAGAGTGGGATCTGTTAATAGTATTGTCTTACAGGTGTATGAAAAAGTGATCATGTATCTAATACTATAATAGCTAGAGTTGATAAAATATGAGGCCTGTGACCTCCGATGGCTTTACATTGATTTAGTATGGTATGGTGAACCTGGCTGGACACTGATCTAGGGCACCGCGAGCAGCAGATTCAACGGCACGAGCTTATTATCGTCGTCATCTGCCATGGCCCTTGTGCGGACGAACGAGAGACCACGGCGGGGACGATCGATGATGGGTTCCTATGACTGCGCGACCTGTACGTATTTGTCAGCATGTATCTTGTAAAACCAAACGTAGATATTTTCGTAGATATCTGATGTACTGTATTTGTGGTGCATAGGTACAGCAGATCTCCCCATCCATATCATAATGAAAAACAAACCAGCTGGTGAAGTGGTTTCAGAACGTACTACTGCTGTGCGTATGCATATCGTACGTACCGGCGGCAGTCTGACACTGACGACGGTGTGTGAACTTTCAGTCTTCCGATGATCTGCTGCCTGCTGCCTGCTGCTGCACTGGTCTGCTGTGATGATTTATGTTCATATACCGTTCATTCTGGACGGAAATCTCGTGCACGTTCGAATGCTTATTAATCTCAAACGGTATTTATATTGGAAATCTCTCTCTGTCTATACGTTTTGTTCGGCATGCATGTTGATTGCTGTCATGACTTCTAGCCAGAAATTTCTGTTTTTACTCTCTATTTTTGGGCGGTGACCGCCTTTTTCATGGCTGGTCCCTCAATAGGGCGGTCTACCGCTTTATTGAGGGCAGTTGAGACGTCCACCTCCGGACAGACAACCTTAACCTGGCTTTTGCACATAAGTACGGCAGACCAGCAGTAGCCCCGTACCACAACACGCAACTCCACTGGCGGCCAGGATTGGTACAGCAGCAGGTTAGTGTAGGCTATGGCAAATGGTTTTTCATATGTTCTACTGCAGCAGGAAAAACAGTTGTTTTCAATGTAGCATGTTGACGCTGCTGCGGTAAGCTATACGCTCTTCAGTAGATGTTCAACCACACGCACCTGTGCTCCCAGACCACGACGAAGCACAAGTCCGAAACTGTTCCTCAGACGCATGCGACGTTAGGGGTGCAGCTAATTTTTCCGAGGCTCCTCTCCATTTTTATAAAAAAATAAAACTAAACTTCAGCTGTGAGATCGAGGATTTCGTCGAAACTCATCTTTGCAAGCTGTGTGGGATAATCCGATCGCGCGTGTTACTGGATGTGTATAACCTCATGAAGGATTATAGGTCGGCGACTCCCCTTCATACTAGCTTGTACCAGGGTCAACAGTGTGATACGAAGACGTCGGTCTTTTTAATCAAGCTGTGCACGGAAACTACAAACTTCTTGGAGGGAGACAAACTCTGACGGCTATGGAACGCAAACCCTGACGGCTGTAGAACACACTAGCCTTTTATATATATGTAGTAGTCCTGCTACCGGTGATGGGACGGGGGACGGGGAGGGCGGGGGCGTTGTAGGTAGTGCTTAGATCGCATATTGAATAGGGCTGCTGCACGCATGGTGTTGGACCGAAGGAGATGACGGGTATCAGGTGGGTTTAGGCAGTTTTTTAGATCGCATAATGAATGGAGTCTGCTACCCGTACGTATGATATGGGATCTAAAGAGATGATGGGGATCAGACATGTGGTGGTGTTTTACGTGAAAGTTGGTGGTTTACCCTCACCTAAACCCGTGCCGCGAGAACAGCACGAAAAAATTGCAACCCGACGAACAATGCTAGGGCTAGGTATACACCGAGTCATGTTTCATATCACAAACGGAATTCCAATGATATGGGGATCAGACATGTGGTGGTGTTTTACGTGAAAATTGGTGGTTTACCTCACCTAAAACCGTGCCGCGAGAACAGCACGAAAAAATTGCAACCCGGCGAACAATGCTAGGGCTAGGTATACACCGAGTCATGTTTCATATCACAAACGGAATTCCAATGATATCGGGCAGTTCCTGAGTTGCGGGGCCTCGTCCGTCCGAAATCTATTTACCAAAAAGCGCAACCCCCATCGCAACACGCGTCGCCGCTCACAGCCTCGTTCTTCATCGTGCAGCGCTCTGCTGGGTTAAACTTTCCAGGCACTATTTATACTGATGCTGCTGTGCTGTACTATACTGTAGGGCACGCTAAACTCCATATGTTTCTCATAAGGGCAGATACCGCCCTGTTGAGGTAGTCTAGCAACTAGGCTGAGCCTCGTCTGACTTTAGCTGAAAAAGCCGAAAAAAGAAAAAAGCCGATTTTCAGTTTTCGGAGCCGAAAAAGGATAGATTTGCCGGTAGAAGAAGTAACGGTCTCCGTAGATGTAGTCACCGGCAAGTCACGGTTTATTGTAGAG
>JAYJMJ010279744.1:0-29370 GCA_036873875.1 Laminaria ephemera
TCTTGTTTTCGTTGTCATAGTTGACAAAATATATCAGCAATAAATAAAAAGGTCAACTTAAATTAATGAAAACTAAAGATAATGAAGAAAAAAATTCATCCCCATGGCTAAAGCGAGGGGCTTTCTTTTTTAACTATATGGTAAGTTTAATATTAATATTCATAGTAAATATCCTAATAGTTTATTTTAAGTATCATTTTAGTTCAAACTTTTTCAGAATTCATTTGTTGTAAAGTATTTTTAAGATTTAAAATATTATCCATAATGAAATCTTCATAATGAAGTGATTCAGCACAAGATCCTGTTAACTTAGAAGTAATGATTAAATTTTTCATAATAGTAAGTGTGCATGTATTAGTAGTTTCGTCATTTTGCTTTAAAGTGATGGTTTGAAGATTTCCTTGGTGATCATTGTCACTATAAAGGTATATAATGTTGTCATTTTTTTCAAGGACGGACTTTTCTTTAGATGAAAGGTTCTCTGTGTACAGACCTAATATAATAAGAAAAGAACAAGTTGGTAAAAAAAACTTAAGTTTTAAAAATTTCATTAGAATTGTCCTTTTTTGAATTCTTTTAAGACTTTATAAAAAGGTTGTACAATATCATTCCAAAAATTATCACATTCAAACTCGAATTCGTCATCATAAAAAAATTCATGAATTTCCATAGATACCCATTCATCGCTCCACATGTCATTGCGAACAAATAACTCTAAATCAAGAGGGTTGGAGTAGTAAAAATCGGTATCTCCAATCTTACGAAGACTAAAAGAAACAGCTTGATTTTTTACAATAAAAGGTTTATTTGAGCTAGTCATGGTGTTTTCTCTTTAATCATTGAATTAGACTATATTATAACATAAATATAAAAGAAATACATCTAAAATAACGCTTCTTATAATTCAATCAAAATATCAAGATTCTTTAAGGTTTTAACGATAACAGGGGATGAAGCAACTTGCTCCCACCCATACAATGTCACACCATAATACCTATCACAAATTTCTAAATCTTCATCATAAAACTCACCTTTAATGCGAATCATCTTTTCTTTATAAGTTTCTTGACCAATGACATCAAATTCATCATTATAAATATCAATCAATCCATCGTCTTCATTCCTTTCATTCCAGATACCACCTTGATACTGACTCAACCATTCATAGACAGCCTCATCATCTAACGCCGTCAAAAATGTTTCAATAGCAGTATGACTGTCTTTTTGGGAGTAATGTATGACATTAATGCGATATAAATTCATATTAAATAATTTGCCTAAAGTAATTATCGTCAATAGCCAAAGCACCTTCCACATCAGTCATACAAGCACCTGTACAGGCACATTGATCACCAAGCTTATTTAAGTTGGAGCACTTTCCCTTAATTCTCATAGCCTTACCATAAGAATAAATAATCTCATTATTGGCATACTGATATTTTTTAGCATTTAAAATAGTGAGTTTAGATCCATCTAGTTCTGAAATATCTGTGCATCCAACACTCCATGGATTGCCTTCCCACATTACAATGTGATCAACACCAAAGGTTTTTATGCTTGAAACACGAATAATGGCTGCTGTTAACTGAATGGTCTCTAACATATCAGTCTTTGCTCTTATTGGGTGTATTTTTAAAGTGTTTTAGTGCTGGTGTATTAAAACTTTTAGCTACAAATCCACCATATATTTTAAGATTGGAAGGTTTAAAGTATAATACTTCCTTTCCAATCCTAACTCCAATTTCATCATCATAAATACTAACAACTTTACCTTTCCGAGTTGCCATAGTCCCATCGACAACTTGAACATGGTTTCCTTTTTTAAATATTTTTATTTTTGACATTTTTATAATCACTATAAAGTTATAATTGGTTCTAGGTAAGTATCATGTTCTATCCAGCTACCATAAAATTCTTGTGGATCAAGGTAATTTGGAATATAAATATCAGGTTTTGTAAGTGCCAGTAAGTTTGCTGTATCTTTTTCTGAATATTCACAAAAAGCTGAGCCAAGATTTCTAATACATTTATGCATAAAAGGGCTTTCAAAATCATTTTCTTCTAGTTCCCAAGATTCATAACCCCACTCATCATCTTCTGCTAATAATTCTTGAGTTTTAGCGATCATTCTTCCAATAAAGTATTCAATTTCCAATAAAGTATCAAAAAGAATATATTCTTCATTTTCATCTCGTGCTTCAAGTTCATTAATGTTTATGAAATCTTTGCTGAAATCTGAGTTGTATGAAATGTAATTGGAGCCTAGTACATATTTTCCTTTATATTTACCAGTGTAGAAACAATATCCTCCATCATCCCCCCAATCTTCTCTTGTATCTCGAACAAAGTTGATAACTTCCACTTTTTTGTTAATATGTCGCTCTAAGCAGGCATGAGTGATTTGGCTATCGTTGTTCTTATAATCAGTAACATCATATATTGATTTATTCCAAGCCATGAACATAAATAATGTACCATCAATATTCTCGACATATTCTGGTGAATATTTGTTTGCTGTCATTTTTGCTACGAAATCATCAAAGTTCATATTGTTACCTTTTAAAACATGGTTATGGTATAGTTGTCAATAGCATATTATAACATGACAACAAAATAAAATCTATCTTTATCTCCCAAATTGGCAATAAAAAATCCCCATAAATATGATAAATTATGAGGACATAAATTGTAACAAAATACATATTATTTTGAGTAATTACTTGCCACAAGCAGCCGCAGCAGAACAGTCTATATTGCTAAATGTTGACCCAGGGTTGCCGTATAAATAAAAACCAGTCATGTTGGAAAATGGTAAATTGTTTAAGCTATCTGGAACTGTGCTAAGTTGGTTGCCATCTAATCTAATATAGATTGCTGAATTTAAGTTGCCAAAGTCTTCTGGTACTGTTGAGATTAAGTTGTCATTGGCAGTCATGGTTTCTAGGCTTGACATCCCCCCAAAACCCACTGGTAATGATGTTAATTGGTTGTCTTCCATGTATAGTGTTTTAACTGATGTTAATCCGCCCATAGTAGTAGGTAAACTTGTTAGATTATTACCTTGAAGATAAAAGGTTGTTAAATTGGTTAAACTCCCTATGCTATCTGGCAAGCTTGCAATGTTATTATTTTTAAGGTTAATCCGTGTTAGTTTTTTAAGATAGCCAATGGTTGAAGGTAGTTCAGTTAAACCTTGATCTCTTATTTCTAGTAGTCTTAAATCTGATAAATTAGCAATAGAATCAGGAAGACTTGTGATAACAGCACCATGATTATCAGCTATCTCCTCTATGTATATTAATGCACCAATTTCTTCAGGAACAGTTCCGTTTATATTTGTGTCAAACCAAAGAGTTTTTCTTGTGGGTTCACAATAGTATGCAGAGCTATATATTGGGTTAGTTCTATTAAACCAAGTATTAAGTGTATTTAGAGTCGATTCTTCAATTGACCCATCACTACAATCATCTCCGGTGTATGCATAGGATGATTCACCTGTACCAGATCCACCTGGTGTACCACCAAAGGGAATGTCATCATCGACATCTAAAATCCCATCACCATCATCGTCAGTATCAATTGAGTTGATTTCACCATCACCATCCCAATCATTAGAAACGAAATCAGGCTGAGGGATGGTCATGTTAAAAGTACCCTCTGCAAATATTGGTTGGCTTAGAATTAAAATTGATAAAATTATTGTAGTTTGTATTTTTTTCATTTCACTATCCATTAAGTTTATTATTATTATTATTATATTAACGTAATATTAAAAAAAACAAAACATTTTTCAGATTTAATCGACTTGTTGTTTCTTATACTCTTCTTCAGTAGCAGGAATAAGCCCTTCAGTCTTTTCAAAGCAGCGTCCACCAGGCCATCTAACATCTAATTCATTATCAAGCATTGCAAATGGTGGTTCAACAATAACAGCAACACCAATGCCTCTGCCCCATGAGTCGAATTCGTCAACGATCCAAGTTTCTGGATTTTTCTTTACATATGTTCCAATTTCATACGACATAAAAGTTTTCCTTTTAAAATAAATAAATAAATGTAATGATAGCATAAAAAAGTTTTAATATAAGTCAATATCTTTATATAATTGATAAATATATTTTTCCTGGTATAATGTTGGTCAATATAAAAGGGTTTAATGATATGAAAAAGATTATAATTTTAATTACAACAATAATGATGCTATTGGGGTGTGGTGATAAGGAAGTAAAATATTATGAATTACAAAAAGTTAATAAGATATTAACTGATAATGTTAAAAAAGAAGATGTTATATTTATGAATTTAAGTAAAGACTCTTTTATGAGCTATATATCGATAAAAAAATATACAAATAATAAAATTATAAAAATATGGTCATCTTATAGTTATAGTGATTATAATTATGGGCGTCTTGAAGGTGAAGAGTTTAATGTAAAATATTTTAATTACAAAATAGTTGATAATAATCTAGATATGATAGAAAATTTAGTAGATATAGTTCAAAATAATAACTTTAAATACATGGTAAAAAAAGGGAAAGTATATACAAAGGAAAAATACATAGAAGATATGGAATATTATAAAACAGTTTCTGAGCAGGTTTCTAATTATATGGAAATTATTAATGAAATAGAAAATCAAATAAAAACCAAGAATAAATCTTGGTCAGATAAAGAGAAACCTTTGGTAATAAAAATCCAATAATTACATTAACTTTTTGTTAATCTTTGAAATTTTCTATGTAACTGATTCATATGCTGCAATCTAGCATTGGCTGTTCTAATTACAAGGCGGTTATTGCTAGATGCAATAAGATTAAGATAATATTCTCGCTCTTCTTGAATAATTTTAAGCATAGGTTATACCTCTTCTTTAGGGTTTAATAAGATTAATTTATCAATGATTTCATTTTTTCTTTTGGCAGCAGACTTTCTAGATAAAAACATAAATGTATTAGCATATCCAGTATCAATTTCATCTGTTCCTTTTATGAGTTTTTCAGTATCCAATGATCTTGCATTAGAAAGGTGAAAATGAAGATAGAAATAAGGACTAGTAGAAGATTTTTTATAAACTGCTACATCCTTAATATCAAGTTTTTTAATTTCAAGGTTATAAATATAGTTATGATTATGATCTTCTGTTCCACTAAGATAATAGCATGAATCACCAATGCTTAATTCAGAAGAAATTCGAATATCATCAGCAATTTTTTCTTGTTTAACTATTTTTAAAAAGTCATCCATAGTAAGTGCGGAGTTTTCAATGCACTTTTTATAATCAGCTCTGTGTTGTTCTATGTTTTCTTTTGCATGCTGATATAGACCAAAGTTGTCAAAGAAAAAACAAACTCTACGATTGTGAAGTGTGCGAGATTTTTTAAAAAGACAATCGGCATTGGATAAATTAACAGCAATAAACGATTTATAGGCTTCTTCAAGACACTCTATCTCAGTTTCGCCTTCTTCATCAAATTTAACAAACTTTTCAGTAATAAATGGCATGCCATCTGATCGATATGAGCTGAATATTGTTTTCAGTGAGAATTTATTCATAAATTCTTTTTTGGTTATATCATGCGACATACTATATAGTCCTTGATGTATTTTAATAAATTATATCATATCATAAAAGCATTATGTTTTTAATTGGTAAATGACCCAGATCATCTATCCACCTCAGCTGTAATAATAAATCTTATTTCCCAAGATCATCTAGTGCATCAGCTAACTGTTTCCATGTAAGTTGACCATTATTATTATCACTATATAATTTTGAACACTTATATTGAAATGATGTGTTTGTATAACTTGTTTTAAATACATTGCTGTGTTTATCAAGTTTTAAAATTGAAATCTTATCGCTAATATGCTTTTTAAAATAGTAGAAGTCAAGTCCAATAAAATAAACAGGCAGTAGAAGAGTAAATTTCATAAAGTCGAGTGATTTGGACAAGAGAGACGGTGTTTTATATACATCCAATGAGAAATCGGAAATATAGAATTCATAATTGTGTGTAAAAAAATTGGCATCATCAAATAATTTTTTACATTCTTTATTTGATAATGTTAGTTTTTTAGAAAATTTTATATTAAGATGATCGGAATTTGACATATTAATGGTACCATTGGTTTTTAAATTGTAGTCTATTATAACATCAATAAAATCAAACAACAACACAAATGATACCAATTAATATTAATTAAGGCGAGTGGTTGAACCCGTTTTGGTGATATGTTTTCTTCTATGGTTCCAATCAGCTGTTCTCATTTCATCCATATCCTTAATGTGGATTTCACATGACCAAGAGTGACCAATAAGCTTTTCATTCAAACGACAAGAGTACCAAGGTTTAGCTCCACTCTCAACATCCAATATCAATTTTATAAACCCAATATTATAGTATTCTCGGTTTGGTGCGATTAATCTTGCACCGCTAGAATCAAGTCCCAATTTCTCAACAGTTTTATTTGAATCAATTGTCATAAGAGTATAACGATTGTATTCATGCCAAAAAAGATAATCAAACTCAGAAATGACAACAACATCATTGTCGCTAGCACTAACAGAAGTACTGATGGTTGTGAGTAAGGTTAAGCAAAAGATAATAATTTTTTTCATGTTAATATCCAAATTATTTAAAGTAGTATTATAGCTAAATAGTCAGATAATATCTATCTATTTAGTTTATTATTCTTCCCAAGATTGATTGTTTTTCTTCGTAGTATTAACAATTTTATTATAAGTCTTGAAAACAAGTGGTAATAATAAATCAAGTAATTTCTTTTCTTGCTCAAAATTAGTGGAGCTTCCATAATTTTTATCAATACTATATGAATTATTTTTGTTAATAAGGCGATAATCCCTTTTGTTGAAATCCAAAAGAAAATCAGAAACAAACACATCAAGAGATGATTCAGTGTTAAATATAAAATCAGTGGTAAAGCCAGAATCTTTGTCAGCAAAAATATAGTCAATATTAATTATGCGATTAACATTCTCCACATAATCAACATGAACTATGTGAGTAACATGATTAATATAATCAATTTCCAAGTAGTTGTTGTTTTTTACGTCAAATAAACGCAGTTTATTATCATTGTAAAATATAACTTTTCCATCAAGCTCGTCATTGTAAGTGTTTTTTAAATAATTAGACATTTTAGTTGATTGAGTAAGTTTTTTATCTTCAATGAAGGCTAAATTATCATTAACATTTGCAGTGTTGGCAAAATAAGAGTCCATTAAATATGTTAAATTATAGCTAATTTCTTTATTAAATTGACTTTTCACTTTTCGACTTTTCTTATTTAGATATATTTTTGAATTATAAATAAAGTAACTGTTAAATCGTTTATTTTTAACATATTCATTGACCATAAGTGATAGAACATCATCAGCATTATCAATAGAGTCCATTGTTCCTTCGTTAATGGAATTTTTTGGATCATTAAAAAAGTAAGATTCATTATTTAATTGCTTGGTAATGAATAAAGAATTATCCTCAAGATTAATCATAATAGATGTTTCGTTGGTAAAAAACATTAGCTTGTTGGATAAATCGTGATCATTGTTTGTGGATTCAATGTCAAAATTACTAAAAGATGCCTCAATGAGTGAATTGATTTTATCTAATTTTGTTTGAGGTTGCTCAAAGCATCCAGATAAAACAAAAGAAAAAACAATTACAACGAATATTTTGTGAATCATAGTATATAGCCTTTCTAGTATTAAGTTAAGGTCTTTATTATAACATAAATTATTTTAAAATGGTTTATTTTTTTTATTATTAGAGTGAATATTTTTCGTAATATCTAAGGTTTTAACTGAAGAAACAAATTCAAAATGATCAGGTTCTTCAAATTTGGACTTAATAGACATAATAATTTCAAACGGAATATATTTACCTGTTTCCTCGCCTCGCTTTTTATTTAAATCTTTAACAACCGATTCTTCACATTCAAAGATAACAAAATCTTTTTGAACATCCGATACATTTTCAGTTAAAATATTCCAGATATCATCCCGCTCTTCGACAGTCATAAGGTTGGCGAGATCAACAACAATATCTTCATCATTTTTAACCTTTAATTTGGCTAAATCCAAGCAAGTATTATAGTCATCAGAAATCATTTTGGTTATCAAATCTATTTTCGCATTTTTACCTGGTGGGGTAAATAAATCTTTATAATCAAGATTATTTTTGGCGATATAGTCTTCGCGTATATCATCTCTTGAAATAGCAAACACATCTTTTAAGTGTTTGTTTCTATAAGTTGTTTTGCCATGACATGGTGGTGCAATTAAAAAGGTAATTGTTGACATAAATATAAATCCCATTGTTTTTTCTATAAATATATTATACCACAAAAAAATATTAATTTTCTAGTTATTTTAAGTATTATGGGGAATCATAATTAAATCAGCTAATGTAGAGCCACCATACTTGTGAGAGCCACCGTCATGATAAAAAGGATATACAGAAGGGCCAGACAGATTATGTATTGTTCCTTCTATTCCTTGAATATACTTCTCATTATGAACTTCTCGAACACTTTTTGGGGCATCTTGATTGACAACTCTTATATTTGTCACCTTGCGGCCATCTCTTGTGAATACTGAGTGGCCAGCAAGAGCTTTTTTTAAATCAAAGCTATTTTTCATATATTTTTCCTTAAACTAAGAGATACTTACATGTTTTTCGAAATCAGAATCATCAGATGAATAAAAACATTGAGGTTTTGGTAATGTTAAAACAAGCCCACCTAAATCAGCAATGATTTTCTCAATATCAATATATGTATTTTTTTGTAAATTTAACTGTTTTATAAAGCCGTCTGGATCAGTGTCATCTGGTATGATGACAAATATGTTTTGAGATTCCATAGAGTCGCCGTAATCAAGTTCCATAGAAAGATTGATAACTTTATTTAAATCAAGTGTAGATTTAACATCACTAAGTGTTGAACCATCATCAGCCAAAAACAAAAACAACTCAGCGGTGGTAGGCAAATCTTTGACACGGGTGGGTATAGCACCTCTACTCATACTAACAAGCCATTCACCATCTTCTTGTGAAATAATAACCCCAATATAGTCATCACCATCCTTTGCACGATACTGGTATTTGCCACTCTTCAGATTTTTGGTATCAATAGTCATATAGATCTCTTTTTAAATAAAATTAAGTCAAATTCTGCTCTAAATAATGATTATTTCAACCATTATCCTTTAAATTGCTTAGGGGCAATAGTCTTTTTGTATAATTCAAAGCCATCAGAAAAACTCAACTCATTAAAAAGTATAAAATGATCTTCAAACCAAGAGCTTTTTTTAACTTCTTCTAGATTTTCTTTTGTGGGCTTAAATCTTGCTGCAATGCTGTATATATCCCCGTCATTTACATACGAGATCTTTTTCAGTTGTTTTTTAAAGTCTCGCTCTTTACAGTACTCAATCTCTAGTTCAGATATGATGATCGACAAATGTTTATTATAAATCTTGCCTTTGTCAAATTGGCATTCATAGGTAACTTCACTAGCCTCTTTTTCAAGCTTATCAATAATATTTTTGTCACTTTCTTTAAAAGGTGTAAAAACAAGCTCACCAGAACCCCAACTGTCATCATAGGCAGTGAATGATCGAACACCATTAACATAAACGGTCGCTGTCCATGAGGGGCTTCCCTCTTCATGTCCTCGTGCCTCTTTTACATTTTTTAATTCAAGTGTTGAAGATAATTCGTTATTAATAGCCATGATAAGCTCCTTGAGATTGTTTGTCTATTATAACAAAAAAACCAAATAAAGTACAAGTGATTAAATTAAAATATGGTAAGTTTTAATTATTTTTTACAGGAAACAACAACTTGAGATAACAAAGTCCAATCAGTCTCAGTCATCAAGCTGGAATCATCTATATTAATGTCATCAATCATGTCTAATATTGCTTTTATCTGTATATTACTGTTTGCTTTTTTAATTAATGGAATAAAATCATAAACACATAATTTGTCATCTAGGGGAAGAGTTGTGGCCGTCAGGCGATCAATTTCTTGACTTTGCTTCTCTAATTTATTTGCAGCCTGTCTTAGTGCGGTTGCTAGATATTCATCTGTTATAACTTGTTTCATTTAATGTCCTAATTTTTATGTGTTGAAATTTAACAACAAAACATCAAAGTGTCAATGATATTTCATAAAAACAATATATAAAAGCAGTCTTATTGTTGATTCCTTGCCGTTAATAAGTTACAATAGGGAAATTAAAAAATAAAGGCAAATGCTATGCGTTTTATAGAAATGAAAGATAAAAACGACAAGCCTATTTTTGAAGGCGATGAGCTATTACTAATAACCAAAGATATAGATTTCGGTGGATCTTATATTGGAAATCTATGTAAGTTTTACAGTGTTGACAGTATTAAAATAAAGGTGTTGGAGAATGATGATATTCTTCAAATTAAGCATTGTATGACATTCTATAAAGATAATATTCAAATTATTACAAATCAAGAAAATGCATACTGGGTTTATTGTGACAACTGTCGAGAGGATGGTATTGAAGTTGAGAAAACATTAGAAGACTTCGATAATGTTAAAGATGCCTCTGATTTACTGGATAATATTACTTCGAATTCGTTTTTCTTCTCATATATTGTTGGAAAAGGTGTCGAGAAAGTTAGTGGTTTTGATGGCGAGGCCATAGTTGAGTCTGATGAAAATCTAAGAATTGAAACTAAGTTTGAAGAATCGGTCTTTATCGGTGATAGTGTTTTGGTTAAGCTTGATGATGATTTCAAGCAAAGACTAGGCATAGATCCAGAGGATAAAGAACTTTCTGTAAATGAATATACACATCTTAAATTCCAATTTACTCGAATTAATGAACGATTTAATTTTAAAACTAAAGTAACACTTACGGATGAAAATGGTATTTGTAAAGTTTTTGATATTGTGTTAAATGAAGAAGGTGAAAAACAAAAACAAGAGTTTAATTCTGAAATTAATAAGATTGATCGTCTTTCTCGCAACCAAGAAAATACTGAGGCCAAGGAAGAAATTAAAAAAATTCAAAGTAAAAAAGCATCTTTATATGATGATGAAAAAAATACAAAACATGAAGATTATATTGTATTTTTTGGTTTTAATAATGAGATTAAGGTTATCAACATGTCAGTTAAAAAGAATTTTGAAATTAAAAAATTAAATGCATAATAGAAAGGAATTAAAATGAGTCTAATACCATATGCTTACATGCCAAACACATTGATCATTAAAACAATTGATGATCTAATTAAAAAATGTGAATCTAATGAGAATTCAATACATTTATTTGATATTCAATTGCTAAGAGAGGAGATATATGATAAATATCAAGAGATCGCCAAGTTTGTTTTTATAAAAAAAGATGTGGAGTTGGGCAGTAGAGATAAGATTCGTTTTTGTGATGAAATAGATATGCTAGAAATGCTTGAGACTCTATTGGGAGAATACCCAGACATTGCATTCGTTAGAAGCACTCTTAATAAAAAATTTAATAATTTAAAAGTAAAAGATTCCAATCTTTTGGATACTCTAGAAAAAGAAAGATTGGATGATGTCAAAAGCAACTCTATTCTTGAATTTGAAAAAGAAGAGATAATAAAAGAAAAACAAAAATATTCAGATTTTGATATTGTACAAAATATTCATTTTTGGATTAAAAATATAAACATAGAGACTTTACCAATAGAAAGTCTGTACACAATATCATTTAATCCAGCCTCTTTTTTGGTTATGGAAAAAATACAAATAAATAGAGATCAAAGTGTACGAATTTTTTTAAGCAATGGAACATACCACCCAGGGGCAGAAGGTCCACTGTATCCTTCAAAAGAAAATGAGTCATTTTTCATTGATATAGATAAGGAAACATTTATAAAAATAGTGGAAGCTGACTTTGATGATTGGGATAGAATGGATGATAGTCTTAAAAATAAAGACTAATATAAGTTTTCATATCAATCTTATAAATTTACGATAAAAATCCAAGAATGCTCTGGTATTTCAATACCAAGAGCATGTCACATGTCACAGTATGCTGGTGTCATTATGCGTGATTCGGATGAAGATTGATATACACTTTTATAATAATGGGAATATAAATAGCATACTCCAGTTTTTTTGTGTTTTACTAACTTCATCTTATTGGAATCACCATCAAATAAATAAAACTCTCTAATAACAGTAAATTCACCAGGCCTTTTAGTTTTTGTTTCTTCTTGTTTTTGTTGGTACTCTTTATTTAATGATTCGACATATTGACTATTATCGAGGATGCCATCACAGCCAGATAAGAAAATTAAAACGAACAAGCTTAATATTGTTTTCATGTTAAATCCATATAGTTATAAAGTTGAAAATTAGCACATTGAAAAATTTATGTCAATTGAAATCAATATAAAAAAAGAAATAATTTGAGTAAATAACGAAAATAGTGTATTTTAATTATGGATCTAAATATTGGGAATTTAAACATTGAATAAAAACGAAGAGTACTTAATGAAAAATAAATATGTGGCAACATTGAAGATAACACCATACTTTTCATCTTTTAAAAAAGAATTAGAGTCAAAAATTGAAGAAGATTGCCCCTGGATTAATGATATTTATGACATGGATGAAAGTCAGTTCTCATCTCAATCGGTGTATCCAATGGTTAATGAAATAGCAATTTTATTTGAATCTAGTAGTTTTGATTTAATTGATAAGATATTGGATAACATTGATTATAGTAGGCTTAATACTCCATTTATGGTTTCTTTGTTGAGAGTTACATCATCTGGAAAGTGTTCTTTAAAAAAGTGGAGATCATCACTTTTAGGAGTTTCAAATATTCTAAAAAGTAGAGCGGAGGATGTAGATAGACACTTGAGAGGTTTGGTTAATTAAAATGCCAAACTGTTGACAGTTTTTAAATATGTAGTATAAATAAATAAATAAATATAAAAGGAATTATAATATGATAATAAAATCAGGTTACATATTGGCTACGTTAATTTTAACGACCAATATAAATATGGCTCAAGCCGCAGAGTTATATCGAACAAAAATAATGCTTCCAGATACCGTAACTGATGATTGGGATGGGGATGGAATTCCTAATTCAATAGACAATGATGATGATCACGATGGTATATTAGATATTAATGACTCAAATCCATTTGACAGAGATGGTCAAAATGCTGCTTATGAACCTCCACTGCCACCTTATACATATGGCGGATCAAAATGCGGATCGGGTTATTCTCTGCCTGTAGATACTGTTAATGAGCTTAATAGCTGGTCTGGTAAATCCATGTCTGCAACTGGTTGGTGTACATTAAGTAGATTAAGTATAACTGGATTCGGAGCAAATGAGCATCACACAAATTATATACCTGAGGAACTTGGTGCTTTGACAAGATTAACTGGTCTTACAATACAAACCCAAGATATTAATGAGTTGCCAAGATCTATAGGTGAATTAACAAAATTGACATCTATTACAATAACAGGTACAAATATAACAAGAATTCCACCAGAAATAGGAAATTTAGTGCTTATAACAAAGTTCAATGTATCTAGTAACAAATTAGATAAATTTCCAGAAGAGGTCACTTCTTTACCTAAACTTAAATGGATATACTCATCCAATAATCTATTGAACAGTGTTCCAGATAGCCTTGGGACTATGGAATTGGATTATTTATATTTATCAGGGAATCCAGGAAATCCATTTTTAAATATAGATTGCTCGACTGGATATAGTGTTCATTGTGGGAATTGATTTATAAATTAAGTTTGTGCTATCTATTAATAGGTAGCATTAAATTTTTAAATAAAATCAAGTAAAACATCAAATAAATCAATGTAAGAGATATCTCTGTCATTATAGGTTTCTAGAAAATATACAACTTTTTTGTTGTGATTGAATCCAATAGGTGCACACATATAAGGTATGTCATCGACATTGATAATTTTCAGTGGCTGAATATAAAATTCATCAATGAAACAACCATTTTCGGTGACATTAAATATAACATTGTAGAAGGAAGGGTGTTGAGCATATGAAAATTTACAAAATGTAACCGCCACAATAATAGATAAAATTTTAATTGTATTTTTGATAATGTTTCTCCAAAACCATTTTCATCTATTATAATTGGGGTCAGTTTTATTGTCAAATTAAGTCTTTTAAATCAATACCTCTTTTTTTCATTTCTTTAAGTTTCATAAGAAACATTTGATCATTTTTCAACTCATACATTATCTTATTATCACCATAGCTCAGATATTCTGATGAATAGTGCTTTAGTTCATCATCATCGTCACCACAATCTTCACAAGGATACTCTTGTTCAATTAGACCTAATGTAACGGGACAATCTTTATTTCCATACTTACATCCATGGTCGCTACAACAATGACTACTGTGAGTGCCATATCGCTCAATGAGTTTAGACTTCACTTCTTCACAAAAAGAATCATATGTAATGTCATGATTGGAGTGCATAAATAAAGAAAAAACACTCGTTAATTTGACATCATTTTCTTCTTTGAATTTCTCCTTAAAGGATTCAACTAAAAAATAAAATTTAACATAATTTTCCACATTGGATTTGTTAATACTGTCCTGATATCCACTATAAATAATATCTTCAGTTAGATAAAATAAAATTTCAGGAAAATCCACTCCCCATGTTATATCAGTAAGTTTATGGTCATCATCAAAACAAAGACCTTCCCAAAATGAACCAATTAAAGTGTGCCTTTTCTCAGATGCTGTGATTAATCCGATATTTCCAGAAAGATCCTTTCCGACTGCCCATTTTTGTGCTTCTAGTATATTCATATTTTTAATCTCGTAATTTAAAATGAATGTCTTTCAAGACAGTTGGCATTTTTAAACTGGTCATTAAAAGGCCAGTGTGTTTGTGGTTGACGGCCTTCTTCAGTAATCGTGCCATCGCTGAGTTTCATTCGTATTAGGTCTGAACCATTGTTTTCATATGCTTGTCTTTTAACCCAATAAGCTACAACAGTTGGTGTATCCTGATTTGAGGTTTGTGTGCTCATAATGGTTTCTCTATCAGTTAATGTATAATGCTCATTATATAATAATTTTAATCATCCTACAACTCAATTCTTATTGATAATTGAGCTGAGTAAGTATCACAGATACAGCAGAGTTAACAACTTCATCAGTAAGCGTTTTTGTGGTTAATTTTTTCTTAATTAGAGCTTTTAATCTTTTTGGATTAATTGTTTTTGATAAATCATAGTGGGTGCCCAATATCCACAAATGATTATCGTTGGTTTTAATATTCAAGCCGTCTAAAACATTAGAAACAGAATAATGGTTTAGAGGTGTGTTATCTAAGAATATTTTTCTTTTAAGATCATAGTTTTCTTGTTCTAGTGCTTCAAATAAAAATGGGTCAATACACCAATTTGTAAATTCTTCACCATATAATATAGTAACAACATGACTATTTCTTTCATCAACAACCAAAATGTAAAAATGTCGATCTTTTTTGTTAAAAAATAAACAATGTACAAGATTTTTTTTAAATAAATCATGACCAATAGTTATAAAAAAATTTCTTTTAAAAATATATTTAATAACCTTGATTTTGAAAGAACTTCTTTGTTGAATTCTACGCAGTGCATGTCTGGAAAATGTAAGTTGCATAATATTAGCTCAATAAGAATTTAATGACATTGTATCACAATGGTGTCACCAAAGTCATGTATTATATACTTGAAAGTTGAGAATTATAATAATTTAAGGATTTCTAACTATATTATTATGCTACTTTGTGTTAATATGAATTCTTTAATTATTCAAAGAGATTATCATGGACTATTTGCCAACGAGTATTGTAGATTTTATAATAATGATTCCTATGTTTATTTCTATAATAATTGTCATATTATTCTGTAAAATAAAAAATAAAATTTTTTGGAATATTATGTACTTTATAATATTGCCATTAATAACAATAGATACTACATATTGTTTGTTAATGGGAAAAGATCAAGATAAAATAAGCATTCTAGAGTCAACGAAAAAAACATTTAAAAAAATAGAAGATCACCTAATAGTAAACAATGACACTAAAAAAATATTCATGCTATTCGATGACGACTCAATAGAAAAATTAAAACAAGAAATAGTATCTCCAAACAATAAAATGATAAAAATATACAGCAATGGCGGATATCATAGTACAGCATCTCAAATAGATTCAATTGTAGTATTGATGAAAAAACACAATAAAAAAATAATTGTCAGCCCTTTTTGTTATTCAATGTGTGCCAATTTCATGGCATTAATCCCAAGTGATATGCTGATACAGAACTCATCATCCTCACTTAATTTCCACTATGGAAGTAATGTAAACAAAAGAACTACTTTTTTAAGTGATTCAATTTCGTTTATAGAAAATTTTATATTTTACAGCTTCATTTATCATGAATACATAAATAATAACAGTTCAATGAAATATGTTGAGTTTATGTCAGCTTTAAATGAAACTAGTGATGAGAAGTGGGTTAATTGTAGCAATAATAAGTGTGAATTAATAACAATCTAATTATTGATCATCAACCATTTTAAAAGGCTTAACTGACCCATATGGAGCACCATCATCCCAGTGTTGCTCTTCATCTTCAAATTCAGATCCAAACTTATATCGGGTATAAACAAATACCGAACCGTTCCATACGCCTACAGAGAAGTTGCGGGCGTCACATTCATATGACTTACCTATAACTAGCTCATCTTTTTTTAAATATTGTATTGTATCTTCGTTATTAGTTTTCATGTAATAGATTAGCCATCCCCATTTCAGATTGTGCATGATAGATAACATGGCCAAGTAGACCAGGATTCCCTTCAAATTGTTCAAAACCAGAATCATCTGCTTCAGAATCTAATGATTCTTTTTCACAGTATGCTAAGTACATTTCTAGTGCTAATTCGGCTTCATCCGGTGTGACTTCGCAGTCATGGTAATCACTATACAGCATGTTTTAAATACCTCATTAAAGTCAATTTTTATTATAACATAAAAAATTAAACAATAATATAAGTATTCATAGTATTTATATTTAAAATAAAGGCATGCTTAATGTGAATAATCTGGTTTGGTGTTATAAGATTTAAAAAGAGTTACTAGTTAACTTAGATATTTATAGATGGCAAATAAAAATGCCATCTTAAAAGATGGCATAATGAATTTAAGCGGCTAAATGTCAACTGGGTGATCGGAGATACTCCTAATCGCTGACACTTATAATTATATATTAAACATTTTATATAATCAATAACTATCTATAAAGAGTTTTTAATTACTTTATCCCATGATTCTTTAGTTAGTCCTGGGGTGACAATGATTTTGTCATTAACAAAAAAGCTTGGAGTTCCTCTTAGTCTTGATTTTTTAGCCTCTATTTTATCACTGGCCAACTTAGCTAGAACTTCTTTTGAATCTAGTTTATCAAAAACTCTATTATAATTTAATTTAATTTTTGATGATAATAGATCTTTCATGTAAACATGTAATTTATCATGACTTAATTTTGACCATTCTCTTTGATCACGGTATGCATAATCTAAAAACAACCAAAACTTTGTTTTATTTACAATAGAAATCGCAATCGCATATTTAGACATCAGTTCAGCATTTTTATGAATACTGTTTAATGGAAAATGCTTAAATTCGAAAGATATTCGTTTGTCTTTTTTAATATAGTTTTTTAAAAACTGATGATATTTTGAACAAGCTGGGCACTGGATATCAGCAAATTCTACTATTTTAATTGTACCAAATTTATTCTTTTCATGTTGAATACTATTTTGACTTGCGAGTTCTATTTCAGCTGTATTATCAGGTTTGATAGTGAAAAATAATACAGTAAAACCAAGAAATACAAGAAATATAATTCCACCTAGTATCAAGCTTAGTTTGTCTTTTTCATGTTTTTTTGATCTTGTTTTTGACATATGTCCATCCTTTTTTCTAAAGATATATGATAATGGTGCATATTGTCAAGAAGAAAGATGAATTTATAATAAGATTAATGTTTTTATTTTTTAAACTGAATTGAATCATGGTTTATTTTGTGTTAAAGTAAATATCAAAAACCATTTTAAATAGAGGGTTAAATGAAAGAAAATAAAGAAAATAAATCATCTTTGTTAACTCAACATCGCTTTATGGATCAAGTTGATGCAAATATATTTGCCGATCAGTTTATCTCAGATATATACAATGACTTAAAGAAAAAAACACCCAATCTGTCGATAGAACAGCATAATTTAGCATTAAATAGACATATTGTAGATGGAAATATAATTACTCTATGGAACGGTGAAGTTATTATAGCTACGGCCAATGTAATGAGAACAAGTATGAATTGGACACATGTTGTATGCCACAAGATCAATGAAAACATAGAATCAATAGTGCTAATTAAAGATATTGAATAAAACATAAAAATAAAATTTGGTATTCCAAACAAATATATAGCAATAATTGACATACCAACCCCGTCATAGTATTATAGTATCTCAATCAAAAGAAGTCCCTAGGAGGGAAAACATATGTCTCGATCTACTGTTGCTGCACAAGCTGAAATTAATGGTAAACTTGTAACTATCGCTGCTGACTCTGTATCAGAGCTGGCTGGTAAGATTGGTACTTCTCGTACTAACTTAAGCGATGCAATCAATGGCCGTGATGGTCGTGTAGGTGTTAATGCTGGTGGTCATTATTGGATCGCTGCATAGCTTAATTTACACCTAATCATTTTAGTTCTCTATTTTCGAACTAATACATGATTCAAAAAAGGGGTTCACTCAAAAGGTGAATCCTTTTTTTTATGTCTCATGAAAAATAATTAATTAATTTACATTGTTTTATTCCTGGTATATATTTATCACAGAGATAGCATTAAAAATGAATTATTGGAGATAAATATGGCTATTATTCGTAAAGATTATTTAAAAATGGGCGGACACAAATGGGTAATATCATCAGGTGGTTGTCTGCCGTCGACAGGTGGAACTGGTAGGTTTTGCAGTGTGTGTTTTGTAGGTGCATCAAAAAATGGGTCACACGAAATTTGTCGTTCTGAAAACAAAAAACCCTCTATATAAGAGGG
The DNA here is from genome assembly GCA_036873875.1 of Laminaria ephemera. NCBI lineage: Eukaryota > Phaeophyceae > Laminariales > Laminariaceae > Laminaria > Laminaria ephemera. The sequence continues at coordinate 19,190 of JAYJMJ010279744.1, forward strand.
TATTGAGATAATAACAACAACACGTTAGGGTTACGCATACATGAGTTCTTTTTCCATGACAGGCTCTTGTTCTGTGCCTATATCACGAGCTTCCTCCCATCCATATGAAAAAGCAATGGTGAACTCTTCAAGCTCAATAATATCGTTGTAGCTATCAATGAGATAGAAGTTGACTGGATTGGAATCCTCCATGTCAAAATCTTCTCTAAAAAGTTTTTTACCTAATTCAAAAGCATTTACACTATCTAACTGACCGTCATATTGAACTGTAGTTGGAAACATGTTCTTTACCTCGTTAAGTTGATATACTAAGTATACCTCACCTAATTTGGAAAACCAAGTATTTTAATGCTTCTTATTAGATAAAATAATTAAAGTTTAACATTAAATTCACCTAGCCCAATCCAACCGCGATCCAATAATTCAAATAAAATATCAAGTGTATCCTTGTCGATGTAACAAGATGATCGGTGAGGAGGCTCTACAATGCCAATCTCAGCACCTTTTTCTTTTTGCTTATCAAACCAATTGTGAGGGAGCATTGACAAGTCATCTGTGGGCATTGGGAATTTATCATCTAATAAATCCATATAAGCTTTTTCAGCTAGAAAACAAGCACGATAATCAATATCAGCCTGTTCGCCCATATAAACTTTTGGATTTTGTGGATCATTATTGGTGTAGTAGCGAAGTGTATTTCGATCATTAAAAGGCAGAGGCTCTTCTCTGGCCATATAATCTAAAACCAAATCAAAAAATGCACCTTCATAATTACATAATCGACCAACAGTAACCTCAGCACCCTTCTTCCAAACACGAACATCCCCCTTGCACCATTGCATATAATTATCAGCAAAGAGTTTCTGGAAAGTGTAGCCCATCCCTTTAAGTGCAGAATAATCACCATTAAAGGTAATATATTTGTGAATTCTATGCATTTTCATCCCCTAGTGGAATTACATTCCATGGATCTTTAGTAAGTTCATAGGGTATTATACAGGTTCAATACCCTAAAAGTAAAGGATTTAAGCCAAGTGACTAGGCCCAATCAATGGCCTCTTTAGAGAAAAATTTACCAACATTGCTGCCATATCGTAAGACGGCTTCATTTAAAATGAATTCAATGTCATTGTTTCCTTTATCAATGACCATTTGTTTAACATCTTCGTTATATTTAACATTATAACCATAAATCCGTCCATCAGATTTCTTTTGGAAAAATGTTTTTGTTTTCATTTTTGGCTTATAATGTTTTAGTTCTTGGAAATTGTCACATAAAGCATTAACAATCCCCTCTAGATCACTTTCATATATATCATCAATAGAGATATTTTGTGAAAGAGCCATTAATTCAGATTTATTTTCATCAGGGAGAGTAATATCTGTACACCCGCCATTTCCAGCATTGTCTACTCGACCAACTTTAAGATTACCTTTATAAATATTGGCACCCCATGCAATACCTCGATTAGTTTCAAGTTCATTATAGCCTTTAACTGTATATTCGCCTGTATTTTTCATTGTAGTGCCTTTTGGATAATAAAATTTGATGTACTAATAATAGCAAAATAACAAGGTTATATCAATGTTTTTTAGTCATTGAGTTGTCTATACTTTAAGAGTATAATATAAATACATTAAACGGGTTGTAACGATTTTTTATAAAAAAGAAAGGAATAATAATGTCTACATTAGATTTAACAATAGCTTTTGATAAAAACCAAAAAAATGCTCAAGATGTATTAGCTCAAATTAAAGAGTTTTGCAATTCTGATGCATCGCTGGATGATCGCTGGATGATGTATTTGAAAATAGAGAGTTCATTGGAAACTACTGAAATACTGGATACTGTGAAGAATTCAAGTGAACCATATAATTGTGAAAATGAATATAGTCCATATGATGACTTTGGTATGGATGGCAATGAAACTCAAGAATTTTCTGAAATGGTTGGGTTTTTGGAAATGAATCTTGGATCAAAAGTAACTGAAAAAGAAGTCGTTGAGTTTAAAGAATATGTCTTAAAAAGTGGTTTCGGTTCATATAAATGGGACTGTTAACACAACAGTTTCTTTATTTTAGGAATTTTTGCGGGAATTCTTGTAGCTCGTAATTCATTGTCAAGAATATTTCACCATTTTTAGTTCAAGGAATCCCCCGAATTTATTCGTGGGGAGTATCAGGGTATTGATTTAGAAATTTTATTATCACATCGTTTGACTTTCCAATATATTATTATAATATGTAAAAAAAAGGAAAGCTTTAATGTTAAAATCAATTATCCTAAAATCACTTCCATTAGTGTTCATATTACCATCAACCATGACATATGCAGCAGATACAGAGGAAGACAGTATACTAAAATCATATTTCTATCTCGATAAAAATATAGCAAAATATGAATCTGAAACATCATTGGATGGTTTTGTCGTTGGTTTTGGGTTTGGATTTACCGATTACCTGGCATTAGAGTTTGATTATAATAATTTTGGTCAAGTGGTAAGTGAAACTAATGAAACCATTCTAGTAAGGGCAAATGTGACAAATGATGAAGGTCAAGAGCAAGAGGTTCTAACTCCAACAGAGGCCATTACTCGTCAAGAAAGTGAAAATTATGGAGTTGGAGTTGGAGTAAAGTTAAATATTCCTATTAATAACAAGAATTTTATTTTTATGAAATATGGGAAATATAAAACCAGCATAAATGTGTTAGAGGGAAAAACAACAGGTGTTGGGGAGGATTCGAGTTCGACCTATACAAGACTGACTGGCGATGCTGTTGATGAAAGTATGGAGGAGATATTACCATATTATTCTATTGGATGGACATATAAAATAAAAAAATCTTTAGACTTCAATGTTAAATATATCCATTACCCTTCAGATAATTTAAATACAATTAAACTTTTATCCTTTGGTATAAACTTCTATTGATAAATCATAAAGTTATTTTCATAATATCTAGCTGGGGATGTTTTGTTTGAGAAATCAAAACATTTAATCCACATTCCGTCATTTCGACTAACATCTTTAAAGTTAGATTTTAGAGCTTGAGAAATATTATTAACCAAATTATCAGATGTTCCCATATGTAAACTGAGTGTATACTTTTCGGTTTGCTTATTATAACTCATGTCGAACCCATGAGATCCAATATAAATCATTTCATCTGTAACGGTTACTCTCGTGCTATCTCTAAATAGAGGTGGATGATAATTGACTAATCCAGATGATTTATCCCAAGAGTCGGCAACCACCATAGAAAGTGTGTCTTTTAATTCATCAATAAAATCATTTTCAGAAATGTCTTCTTTTTTAACTTGAAATTTTAAGGTATCATAAAGAGCAAAAAATAAAATTCCAAACATTAATAATATGACTATAGTGAAAGATATATCCATTTCGACCTCATTAATTAAAAATTAGATTTTGGCAAAGGTAATTCTTCTACAATAAAAATAGAGGCTCTATCTGTGCCATTCCATTTTATTTCAAAAGGTTTAAGTCCATGTTCAACAGCAATACTTACAGCTTGTTCTTGGCTTTCAAAAATGGCTAATTCACCCACTTCACTAAGACTAGGTGCAACTGTAAAAGCTGTTTTCATGTCGACCTCTCAAGTTGTTTGTTATCATTAATTGATGTGTTTATTTTAACAATATTTAGATAATGAGTCAATTAAAATTCAAGGCAAGTGGCATAATTTAATTCATCATTTCCCTGACAATAGCTAATCCACCACATGCCAACTGGATAAGCATGAAAACGTCTAATATGTTCATTAAAGTCTGTGAGATACAAGGGTAATCTCATATTTTTTCCTTCTTATTTATAATAAAAAAAATCGCAACCATTTAAAGTGATCGCGACATTAAGGAATAGCATTTCGATAAAATCAATTATTCATCTTCATCAATAATTTTAACAATATTGTTTGATAAATCGAGTTTACCGATACTATCGATTTCCTTTTTAAGGAGTTTCAATTGACGATCAGCTTGTCGTTGAATTTGATCTTTGACGAATTGGATACCTTGATCAACATCATCAATATGACAGTAAAATCCTGTACGATTCCACATAGGATTCATTAATCCATCTGTAGAAACCATAAATTCATCATATTTTAGTTTACGGCCTGGAAATTCGATAATCTTGTTCTTTGCTGTTGCCATTTGAGTTTTCACTCGAATATGAATACCATCTTCAGGCTTACTAAGTAAAAAGTTTGCAGAAATAAAAGCAATTTTAAAGTCAGTTCCCTTGATTTTTTCAATGGTATTATCACGATTCATTTTATAATCCTCTAATCTTTTAATTTTCAAATGGATGACTGAAATATGTAGTAATTATACCACATATTAAGATAATGTCAGCAGCTAATTAAAAATTAACTTTGGTCACAGTTTTCGTTTCTGATGTCGCCAAACCACATTCAACCATAATTTTAACCCACGAAGAGTCCACATGGTCTCGTCCATACATGCAATCTTTAACACAAGATGCAATGCTTTCAATATTAGATTCAACAACACATTTATCATCATAGCGCATATAAGCTTTGAAAAAGTTTTTATCTTTCATTGGAACAAGATGAAGGTGGCTTTTTGCATGAGTACCCATATTAAAATGGAATCCGTAATCTTCAGAATGCCCAATTTCTACAGTCACGCCTTTCTTTATGATTTCTTTAATAACTTTTGGAATTTCCATCATTTTTATCCTTAGATTCAATTAAAAATTGTAAGACAATGTTAAAAAGGTCTATATTGTTTTGATTTTGCCCGATTAATCTTCATTTCAAGATCATTTAAAGCCGATTCAATTGCATCAATGGTGTTGTTGTCTAGAGATGATAAATCCATAGATTGCATTTGTCTACTACTTCTAATTCTTAAAAATCTAGATTTTAGTGAATAAGCTCTTTGATTGCTGACTTTACTCATAAAATGCACTCCTATTTAGTAATAAAATTATATCACAATTAGGCTTAATAAACCAACTAAACTGGTAGTAATTCAGAGTTAATGGGCAAATTTTTAATTCGAATTGAGTTGAATCCTGAGTTAAACTTCACCATAAGCTCACCATGTTCATGAACTACGGTTACAGGGACAGTTTTCTCCCAATTGTCTCCAAGATAATTATATTCCCCAGCCTTAATGTTTTCATCAGCAACATTCATTTTATTTCTCTCCTGAAAATTTATTTATAATTATATAAATAAATAGTCTATAAATCAAGACATATTTCTATTGACGAGGAACAACAATATTTTTAATGTTATATCCCTACCTCAAATCAATTCAGATAATAGGCACAGATATAGCCCATGCAGTTCCTTTAACACTAATAGGTGTATTGGTTCATTTATCTTTGGGAAATGTCGATATGGAGCTTCTTATGGCATTATTGATCGGTTCTTTGCCAGCGATTCACTTTGGTAGTGGGTTTGGTAATAAAATATATTATGGTGTTTTTTTAAGATAGAGGAAAGTGCATATTAGCAAGTTCAATGGAAATATCATCTTTTTGTACAAATGGAATAACACTTAAGTTAGAACAATTATCAGTCGCGATACCATCAAACATTCCCCATGAATAAACGGCTAAACCTATATCAGATTTAGATCTCTCTGAGTCAATATAATTGCCGTCCATATTCACAACAATGGTTTCCACTTTTTGATGACCATTTTCATCATCATAAACATGGACAATAGAGTCAGCTTCATCACCGTAAGGCTGCTCAGAGTAAAAACAAACTGAACCAGTTGTAATTTCATTGCCAAATTTATCTGTAATCATTTTAATGCCTTCTTACATGAATTGTGGTAAAACCTTGAATATATAATAACATTTTCAATGAGTTTAAACAAGGTATCAATCAACGGGACAAGGTTTTTTAAGGTGTTCTGGCTTAACCATTTCACATACTGTTTCTTGCACCATATCTTTATAAGACAAATTGTAGTTCATCGCACGAACCAAATTCCAAGCCCCATACATTAAAAATCCAATGATGATCGCTGCCGCAGCTATTAAGAGTTTTTCTTTCATCGCTATTAATATCCTTTTACAAAGTTTAATTAAAGTGTCGCATTAAAGAGTTGCCCGTATAATCGGTGGATTCTTCAAAAGTGGAAATGGTTTGTGTCTTAAATTTAGTAACAATTGATGCAATACAAGTAACCGCCAAAACAACCCCAAGAGCAGATAAAGACATAATAGCAACCCCTGCAATAAATTCAGAATGAATAGTCATACTGGCACTATCAACTTGAGAAACTTGTAATGGAAAATTCATAGCATACATAAGAAACACCTCGATAATTGATATGTATATTATAACAAAATAAGTGTCTAAAAACAATTAAGATAGACATTTTATTAAGAATACTTAATGATTAAATCTTTGTTTTTTAGTTCGATTTATTCAACACCAACTGAATATGACCAGTATGCCAACATGCGCTCTAATAATTGGTTGTGATAAGCGAGAATTTGGTTTTCAACAAGATTAATTGTAATATCATCACAAACACTACCATCAAATTCAAAGCTTTTGCGATACCAAATAATATTGGCTTTAAATAGTAAATCCAACACAACACCTAAATCAATACGAACAGTGTTAGGGTCAGTGACCACAGCTAGTGCTTGTAGAAAATAAAGGGATTCTGAAATAGCTGTATTTGGTAACCATTTCATGCACTCTGCATAAACATTGTTTTTATCGGTAAAGTCACCTGTAACAGCACTTTCTAAATATTTTCGTACATTAAAAGTGGTATTTCGAAAATTTAATTCAAAAATATTAATACTGTTTAAAAGGCAACGATGAATAGTTTCTGAAAATTCTTTTTCTTGCTCATCATTGAAATGGCAAACATTAAGAACCGTCATTAAAGTTTTTTTATTATCGGGAATCATATCTAGAAGGTCACGATGTGGAAAGACTGAATCATCATCCATATCGTTTAAGCTAACAATATAATCTTTAATGTCATTAAGGGTATTCTCAGGAACCATTCCTCTCAAATCATTAAATGTAAGCTCGTAAGACATATATTAATTCTCCACAAATATATTTATTGGGTATATCCTTATTATAGCTCAATACTTATCATAAAATCAAGAAAATAATACATTCAAAATTAGTCTATCATTTGGTTTTAAAAAGTATTATAATATACCACATCTTACAATAAATGAGGCTGGTTACATGAATCATGAATGGGAATATGAATGGATTTTAAATAATCCTCAGTGTTATGATGGCCCAATGCATCAAAATGCTGTCATTCAAAACATCAAGAAAAGACATGCGTTAGTCGCATTAAATAAAAAAATGACATTAATTCAAAATGTGCTATCGACATTGATAGATGACGGGGTTGATGTTCCTCAAAAATTAAAAGATATTATTGAAAAAAGTTAGATTTTAAGTGTCTTAATTCCTAGATTATTTTTTTGTCATGGAATAAAGACACAAATCTTTGCACTCTCCCTCCACATTATTATTAATCCAGTCAATTGTTAGGTGTTTAGTAACCTCTTCATTGGCCAATAAAACATTAGTTACATTAAATCGCACAAACTTAGTGGTTAGTTTTAAAGCATGATTATCATCCCATGTAGGGTCTATACTGGGGTGTTTTAATATCATTTCTAGAATTTCAACTAACCCAGCTTCACATGCATATCTCAGCGCCCAATTGTTTTTGAATGTTAAATCTGTATTTGGTTTAGATATCCAATCTCTTAATGGGCCAATATGATTACATTTAATGGCACTCATAATTTTCATATGCTGTAATGTCGCGGGATCAACACGATCATCAGCTAATATTAAATCGATAATATCGTGGTGTTCATAAAAATCAGCTTCTCTAAGAGCTGAATTACGTGCATAACATGGTTTAATTTCTGGTATTTTTAGTAGTCTAACCACAATGTCGGTGTGCCCATTAGAACAAGATATCTCAAAAGCATTTTGTTCATCATAAATTGGATCAAAATCAGGATGATTAATATACTCCTCCAAAAATCCATTGAATCCATATTTACATATTTCCACAAAAGCCTCATTAATATCTAATTTGTCTAGATAGTTTTTTATAGTATGATTGTTAAGTTCTTTAAACTCAAAGAGTTCAATGGTTTCTTGTGGTGTTATTGTATCATCTTTTAAATAAGAAGATGTAATCAGTCCATTCCAACCAACAGTAAAACCTATGAGTGATTTGTGATCCTCTATTGTTCGATTAAAATCACAATAAATAAATTGTCTATCCATTCCCTGAGTATAGTCTTTAAAATAAGATTCTTCTTCGACAATACACCAAGCCTGAGATCCCAATGCAGAGCATGCCTGGTGATCATCGACTTCAATCATTAGAGTATTATCATCCTTAACATCCATTAAAGTCACATTCAGCTTTTGCTCAGCTATTTTGAATAGACAGGCTCGTTTACTCCAACCAATATTCTTTGTTTTAAATTTTTCGAGAGCTAATTGTAATTGAGAGCTATCTTTATAGCGAGCTAGCTTATTAAAAAATTGAGTTTTAAGGGTTTTAATATTTACTTTATTGTCAAGAATGCTATCAATCATCCCATCAACTTCAGAGTTAAATAAGTGTTTATAAGTATCAGTTTTCAATGATGTAATAAAGTTTTGTTTTTGTTTGAGATGAAGCACGACTTGAATTTTATCAGCAAAGATTTCATCCAAAGAACGGTCATCAACTCGGATAATATATCCATCTCCTTCAGTATTATATTCCCATTTGTGGCATTGATTATCCTTTTTGTATTGGATAAGACCTTGAGCAAACTCAATATTAATTTCATCATGTAGTAATTGCTTGTATTTAATAAGTTTTAAAAAACTTGTCTCAAGTCTACCAAGATCCAAGTCACAATCATTTTCAGACCATGCCAAAAACACTCTCATCCATGTGGGGTGTTTATTAAAAATTAATTTTATCATGTTAGCTTTAAGTAACTTGTGCTCTTTACTTAACATTATCTATCTTTTTTGCAGTAGCTAAAGCCCATTCAACAAAACCTTGGTTATCAGAAATCCAGCTCACTAATTTTTCTAAAGGAACATCGCCATCAGGGGCGGAGCCAAATAACACAATACCTGAGTATTCAGAAGCCATTCCTTCCATGTCAGAGGTAATTTCACTCATTAATTTGATTTTTTTAGACATATCATTCATGATAAAACCCTTCTTTTAATTCTAAATATTAAATATTTTAAGAGATTCAATTATAACAAATATATATTAATTTATCAATAATTATCAATTATTAATGTTAAAAAAGGTCTTTTTTCTCAACAAAAATTAGTGTATAATAGGTCTTCAATAATGATTTTAAAGGAAGCGAATATGCCAATTAGCGACAAAGAAAGTGTGATTAAAGATATAAAAGAGTTGTTGAATTTGGAAGCTATTGATAAGAATCTTGGTGAATCAGTATTAACCGCTATCGAAGATGGTGATTTTGATAGTGACATTACTGATATGAATGGTAGTAAAATTCATGAGATAACTGACTTAATTATGATGACTTATAAAATCCGTAACCCAACTTGATATCAAAAAGAGAGATTTCTTAATTTTTAATCTCTCTTTTTTTAAAATTTTTGATAAAAATTATTAAAAGGGAATTTTATATCCTATTGCAATATTTCAGGTCATCCATAGCCTTAAAAAACATACCATAATAATTATCTTTACTAATATTGGAAAAAACCCAGTTTTTGTTAATAGACTCAACGATAAACCTTCGCGACAGAAGATCCATTAATATAGAGTAGTGATCATATTTAACTGCCCATATTAATAAGTCATTAGCATAAAGGGTTATATCAATTTCAGAATTTTTAATTAATAATTGGATAACAAATTCATTGTTGTGTTCCATAGATAAACAAAATAATGCAGATTTGAAGGATTCCAAATCAAATCTTTCATCATCCATAAGAGTTAAAATAATTTCAGAATTTTTGGCTTGAACTGCCAGAAGTATTAACGAGTCAATATATTCACCAAAACATGAACTGGTTTCTTCTATTAATAATTTAATGATTTGAAAATATTGGCGTTTAATGGCATACTTAATTGCATAATTATTGTTATAAATTGGATTAATTTCATTAAGATCAA